>JARQOD010003043.1:0-69588 GCA_033576555.1 Oophaga sylvatica
TACACTGGAGCATCATATAGGGCCCATTATATATGGGCATTATATAGGCCCATCATACACTGGAGCATCAGCCATGGGGCCCATCATACACTGGAGCATTAAAAATGGGGCACATTATATATGGGGCATTATACACTGTTTGCATAATTACTAGGCAAGTTGTATTTGAGAGGATTCTTTTTATTATTGAACAACAACTATGTTCTCAGTCAACCCAAAAGACTCATAAAGCTTAATATTTTTGGAAGTTGGAGTGTTTTTTTTTTATAGATTTGGCTATCTTAGGAGGATATCTGTTTGTGCAGGTAACTATTAATGTGCAGAATTATTAGGCAACTTAATAAAAATCAAATATATACCCATCTCACTTGTTTATTTTCACCAGGTAAACCAATATAACAACACAAAATTTAGAAATAATCATTTCTGACATTCCAAAAAAAAAAGAAAAACAGTGACCAACATAGCCACTTTTCTTTACGATGACACTCAAAAGCCTTCCATCCATAGATTCTGTCAGTTTCTTGATCTGTTTACGATCAACATCGCGTGCAGCAGCCATCACAGCCTCTCAGACACTGTTCCGAGAGGTGAATGTTTTCCCTCCCTGTAGATCTCACATTTTATGAGGGACCACAGGTTCTCTATGGGGTTCAAATCAGGTGAACAAGGGGGCCATGTCATTATTTTTTCTTCTTTTTGACCTTTACTGGCCAGCCACACTGTGGAGTATTTGGATGCATGTGTCATGGGTAGTGTTGAGCGATACGATACTGCAAATATCGGCTATCGGCCGATATTAGCTGTATCGGCCTTTCGATTCCGAATACCGATATTTTCGTCATATCGAATACCGGAATCGGATTTGTCACTGTCACTGTGAGTGTCCGTCGGTCGGGTCTGTCAGGAGTCAGCGGCACTTACCTGGCAGAAGATCTCCGGCGGTCACGGCCTGGACTGCTTCATGGCCGCCATCCTCTTCTCCCCGGCGGTCAAATGCAGTTTCTCGCGATAACTGCAGTGACTGCTGGGTAATCCCGGCCGTAAAGCAGTCAGTCCGATGACGTCACCGCCGGGGAAGCAGGTAATCAGCTGTGCTGCGTCGCGATGACAGGCTCTGCCTGTCATTGCGATGTAGCAGAGCTGGATCGTCGTGGGACTGTCGTTACTATGGACTGTGTCGGACAGGTGGTATACTGTTGGTTTGTTTTTTTTCTTTTTTTACAGGAGATCGATGGCGTCGCAGGAATGAGAGTACAATAAAAGAAATGAAAAGTGTGTTGTCTCTTTTATTTCATTAAAATACTTTTTTCTTGCTTTGTCTTTTTTTTATGCATTTAATAACTTTGGGATTAATAATGGATCGGTGTCTTATTGACACCTCTCCATTATTAACCGGGCTTATTGTCACCGTGCAATCAACGGTGACATTAACCCCTTATTACCCCGCTTGCCACCGCTACAGGGCAAGTGGGAAGAGCCGGGTAAAGTGCCACAATTGGCACATCTTTTGATGCGCCAAATGTGGGGCTGCTGTAGCCTGGTATTATCAGGCTGTTGAGGGCCAAAATCCATGGGCCTTGACAGTCTTTTAATACCAGGCCGCAGCAGTCTGCATTTTACTTGGCTGGTTAACAAAAATAGGGGACCCCTACGCCGTTTTTTTTTCGAGGGGATCCCCTATTTTTGTTAACCAGCCAAGCTAAGCAGACTGCTGTGGCCTGCAAAGTCCATGGATATTGGATCCTTACCAGCCTGAAAAACCAGGCCTCAGCGGTCTGCTTCATCTGGCTGGTTAACAAAAATAGGGGGGACCCCACGCCAATTTTTTTCGAGGGGATCCCCTATTTTTGTTAATCAGCCAAGATATGCAGACTGCTGTGTCCTGGTATTATCAGGCTGGCAAGGTCCATGGATCTTGGCTCCTTAACAGCCTGAAAATCCAGGCCTCAGCGGTCTGCTTCATCTGGCTGGTTAACAAAAATAGGGGGGACCCCACGCCAATTTTTTTCGAGGGGATCCCCTATTTTTGTTAATCAGCCAAGATATGCAGACTGCTGTGGCCTGGTATTATCAGCTGGCAAGGTCCATGGATCTTGGCTCCTTAACAGCCTGAAAATCCAGGCCTCAGCGGTCTGCTTCATCTGGCTGGTTAACAAAAATAGGGGGGACCCCACGCCAATTTTTTTCGAGGGGATCCCCTATTTTTGTTAACCAGTTCCCTCTGACGTCACTGATTGTGTCCCTGGCTGACCTGAAGTGAAAGTGGAAAGCAATCAATTAAGCTTTCCACTTCCTCTCCTGTCAGCCAGGAGAGGAACTCATTCATTTGGGGGTTTACTGTGAGGCTGCAGCATTAGCTGCGGTCCCTGCAGTAAACATTAACCCTTTCTGAAGGATTACACCGTGGGACCTGACTGTACATCGGATTGGTAAAAATAATTTTGCTTTATTATTTTATTTTTATTACAGGAAATGGTTTTAGCAGGAAAATAAAATATGGTCAAAAACTGTGTGATTATTTCATTAAACTTCTTTTTTTATTAAAGTGTGTGTGTTTGATTTTTCTTTCATACAATAGGATTAATAATTGATAGTTGTCTAATTGACAGCTCTCAATTATTAACCTGGCTTAAAGTGACCTTTCAATTGCAAGGTCATTTTAACCCCTTATTAACCCATTCGCCACCGCTACAGGGCAATGGGAATAGACGGGCAAAGTGCCAGAAAGGGCAAATCTAATTAGAGATTTGCCCTTTCTGGGGTGTCTGGGGCAGATGTTAGTAGCCGGGGGGGGCAAAAATAATGGTCCCTCTCTGGCTATTATTATCTGCCCCCACTCACTGGCTTTGTCTGTCCGGTTGCGAAAATAGGGCGGGAGCCCACGCCTTTTTTTTCAGCAATTTTACACCTCATATATATATATATATATACATGTCATTAAATTTGTGACACATATATAATATATTTATATTTATAGTTCATACACTTCTACATAGTATAATAGCCGCTAATTCAATTGCCGGCTTTTGTGAAAATGCAGAACCCGACATGAAATGACACTTGATTTACATAGAGTTAACCATGTCTTTTCATGTAGTTTGATATCTGATTTGCACAAACAATTACATCAGTCTATGTGTGCAAAATTTCACACCTGTAGGGGTTAATTAAAGGTGTAAATTCGTAGCAAAAAAGTCCGTTTTTTTACAACGAATTTACACCTTTAATTAACCCCTACAGGTGTGAAATTTTGCACACATAGACTGATGTAATTGTTTGTGCAAATCAGATTGCAAACGACATGAAAAGACATGGTTAACCCTATGTACACCAAGTGTCATTTCATGTCGGGTGCTTCTGTCTTTTCACAGAAGCCGGCTTTACCCGGCAATTGAATCAGAGGATATTTTACTATGTAGAAGTGTATAAACTATACATATATGTATATATATATGTCACAATGACATGTATATATATAATATATATGTATTCTATGTGTGTATATTTTGTGTTTACAACGAAAGAAAGGGTTTTTTTTGTTGCGATATTTTGTTCCCATAGACTTACATGGGACTTCCGGTATCGGAATCGGATATCGACGATATTTAGTGATATCGGCGATACCATTTCGATACGATATTTTTAGATATCGAGCAGTATCGCTCAACACTAGTCATGGGCATTGTCCTGCATGAAAATCGTTTTTCTTGAACGATTCCGACTTCTTCCTGTTCCTCTGCTTCAAGAAGGTGTCTTCCAGAAACTGGCAGTAGGTCAGGGATTTGAGCTTCACTCCATCCTCAACCCGAAAAGGTCCCACAAGTTCATCTTTGATGATACCAGCTCATACCAGTACCCCACATTCACCTTGCTGGCGTCTGAGTCGGAGTGGAGCTCTCTCCCCTTTACTGATCCAGCCTCGGCCCATCCATCTGGCCCATCAAGAGTCACTCTCATTTCATCAGTCCATAAAACCTTAGAAAAATCAGTCTTAACTAGTGTTGAGCATTTCGATACTGCAATATCGGGTATCGGCCGATATTCGCGGTATCGAGTTCCGATACTGAGTCCCGATACTTTTAGAATATCGAATACTGGAATCGGAAGTTCCCATAATGCAATGAGCCAGTTTGATTTTATTCAGCCAATGAGGAATCCTAAGAAGTGTGGGCACATCCTGTTATGCATGTTAGGCATGTTAACTAATGGCATGGCTGTGATTGGGTGCTGAAATGATGTCATGATGCAATCTAAAAGCCCCTGCCGCCATTTTGGGTTCACTCTGCTGTGAATTTACTTAGGGACAGGACGCTGCTGTTCTGACTCTGAGGGACAGTTTGAGCTAGTGATTTGCTTTATTGTGCTTTACCAAGGCTACTTTAGCAACAGCTGTGTGAGAAGCTTTCTTTTGGCTTGCAGCGCTGTTCATGGCTGTCTGCGAGGTCTCTGTGTGTGAGTGCAGCTCATGCTGTAGTGTGTTCTGCAGCCACCTCCGGTTGTAGTCCGCTCAGGGTGCATCACTGCCTCATACATTGTCCTTTTTTGCATTAGTGCTGCTCATTTTTCCAGATTTCTCCTATTAGTGTGTTTCCATCCGTATCCAGCTAGATTATTTGCAAACACAATATAGGAGTAGATAGAGGAGCCTTTCTGCTGGCTTGTGCCATGCAGCCCCAGCCAGATTAGTATTAGGCTATTTTTGGAGCCTCATCTATTGCATTGGAGGTTACCTTCCTGCATTGTAATAGCTACAAAAAGTTTGTGATACTATCGGTTTTACATCTTTGGGCACATCCAGTGTCTTTTTGTGAAAAAAAAGTTAATAAAGTTCACCAAACACTCCACTTTACAGTTGTGTAGGACACATTAGCTCATATTAAAGTCTAGTCCACACGTTATAAAATTAGTGTTTCTTATACCTGTTAGCAGCTGTTAGGGATAAGCACACTAAGCCCTTAGTACTTTTCTGCCTATCTTTATCAGTCTAGCAAGATGAAGAAGTCAGGGAGTAAGGCACGTGGTCGTGGGCGTGGAGTTTCTGCAGGGAGAGGACGTGGGGATTCTGTGCCTGCTACGAGCACCAGTGACTCAGCATCCCCCAGTTTTACCAGGTAACAGTCCTTTATGCACAGCTTTGTAGGAGCTCACCGTATCCCACTGCTGCGGGAAGAACAAATTGAAGCCGTTGTCAGATGGATGGCAGCTAACCATCGACTTCAATTAGTTCCAGATCCTCTCAGGTCCAGAGCACTGAAGAGCACCCATCTGTCTCTTCATCACCTGCCAAATTGCCCAGGCAGTCAGAGAGCCCTGGACAGGAGCCATCTCTACTTCTGTTCTCTGAATCCGTTGGCTTGGAAAGAAGGGGCCAGCCAAGCAGCATTCGAGAATTAGAAGAAGAGGTAGTATGCAGTGATGCGCAACAGCTTTGTCTCTCTGAATCTGAAGAGGCGGGTGGGCCAGTGCCTATGGTCAGCACACCTCAGTATGCATCTGATGATGAGACTCAGGTGCCACTTTCTGGTGTGTACTGTGCTGTCGAGACTACCCAGGAGAAGCAGTCGTTTGAAGAGGGTAGTGTAGATGATGAGGTCCTTGACCCATCATGGCGTGAGGTACTGGAAGGTGGTGGGAGCAGCTCTGAAGAAGAGATTCCCAGAACAGCCAAAAAAGGTTTCTGCAGGGAGAGGACGTAGGGATTCTGTGCCTGCTGCGGGCACCAGTGACTCAGCATCCCCAAGTTTTACCAGGGAACAGTCCTTTATGCACAGCTTTGTAGGAGCTCACCGTATCCCACTGCTGCGGGACGAACAAATTGAAGCTGTTGTCGAATGGATGGCAGCTAACCATCGACTTCAATTAGTTCCAGATCCTCTCAGGTCCAGAGCACTGAAGAGCACCCATCTGTCTCTTCACCACCTGCCAAATTGCCCAGGCAGTCAGAGAGCCCTGGACAGTAGCCATCTCTACTTCTGTTGTCTGAATCTGTTGGCTTGGAAAGAGGGGGCCAGCCAAGCAGCATTCGAGAATTAGAAGAAGAGGTAATATGCAGTGATGCGCAACAGCTTTGTCTCTCTGAATCTGAAGAGGCGGGTGGGCCAGTGCCTATGGTCAGCACACCTCAGTACGCATCTGATGATGAGACTCAGGTGCCACTTTCTGGTACGTACTGTGCTGTCGAGACTACCCAGGAGAAGCAGTCGTTTGAAGAGGGTAGTGTAGATGATGAGGTCCTTGACCCATCATGGCGTGAGGTACAGGAAGGTGGTGGGAGCAGCTCTGAGGAAGAGATTCCCCGAACAGCCAAAAAAGGAGTGATGAAGGGGGCAGACTCGGTTGCCTGTAGCTTCCACTTCGGCACCCATTAGGAGCATGCCTCTTCCAAAACCCAAAACGGGCACTCCCAAGACTTGCAGTGTCTGGTCCTTTTTTGACACAGTTGCAGATAACATTTGCTTTGTCAAATGCAAGCTGTGTAATCAGAAAGTGAAAAGAAGGAAAAGGGTCAGTAACCTCAATACTAGTGTTGAGCGATACTGCTCGATATCTAAAAATATCGGATCGGAATGGTATCGCCGATATCACTAAATATCGGCGATATCCGATTCCGATACCGGAAGTCCCATGTAAGTCTATGGGAACAAAATATTGCAACTAAAAAAAACCTTTATTTCCTTGTAAACACTAAATATACACACATAGGATACATATATATATAATATATAATATATATATATATATATACATGTCATTGTGACATATATATATACATATATGTATAGTTTATACACTTCTACATAGTAAAATATCCTCTGATTCAATTGCCGGGTAAAGCCGGCTTCTGTGAAAAGACAGAAGCACCCGACATGAAATGACACTTGGTGTACATAGGGTTAACCATGTCTTTTCATGTCGTTTGCAATCTGATTTGCACAAACAATTACATCAGTCTATGTGTGCAAAATTTCACACCTGTAGGGGTTAATTAAAGGTGTAAATTCGTTGTAAAAAAAACGGACTTTTTTGCTACGAATTTACACCTTTAATTAACCCCTACAGGTGTGAAATTTTGCACACATAGACTGATGTAATTGTTTGTGCAAATCAGATAGCAAAGGACATGAAAAGACATGGTTAACCCTATGTACACCAAGTGTCATTTCATGTCAGGTTCTGCATTTTCACAAAAGCCGTCAATTTAATTAGCGGCTATTATACTATGTAGAAGTGTATGAACTATAAATATAAATATATATATATGTGTCACAAATTCAATGACATGTATATATATATATATATATATATATATATATATGAGGTGTAAAATTGTTTAAAAAAAATGCGTGGGCTCCCCCCTATTTTCGCAACCAGACAGACAAAGCCAGCGAATGGGGGCAGATAATAATAGCCCAGAGAGGGACCATTATTTTTGGCCCCCCCTGGCTACTAACATCTGCCCCCAGACACCCCAGAAAAGACAAATCTATAATTAGATTCGCCCTTTCTGGCACTTTGCCCGTCTATTCCCATTGCCCTGTAGCAGTGGCGAATGGGTTAATATGGGGTTAAAGCCACATTGCAATTGAAAGGTGACCTTAAGCCAGGTTAATAATTGAGAGCTGTCAATTAGACAACTATCAATTATTAATCCTATTGCATGAAATAAAAATAAAACACACACACTTTAATTAAAAATCATTTTAATGAAATAAAGACACATGTTTTTAACCATCTTTAATTTGACTGCAAAAACCATTTCCTGTAATAAAAATAAAATAAAAAAGCAAAATTATTCTTACCTATCCCATGCACAGTCAGGTCCCACGGTGTAATCCTTCAGAAAGGGTTAATGTTTACTGCAGGGACCGCAGCTAATGCTGCAGCCTCACAGTAAACCCCCAAATGAATGAGTTCCTCTCCTGGCTGACAGGAGAGGAAGTGGAAAGCTTAATTGATTGCTTTCCACTTTCACTTCAGGTCAGCCAGGGACACAATCAGTGACGTCAGAGGGAACTGATTAACAAAAATAAGGGATCCCCTCGAAAAAAATTGGCGTGGGTCCCCCCTATTTTTGTTAACCAGCCAGATGAAGCAGACCGCTGAGGCCTGGTTTTTCAGGCTGGTAAGGATCCAATATCCATGGACCTTGCAAGCCTGATAATACCAGGCCACAGCAGTCTGCTTAGCTTGGCTGGTTAACAAAAATAGGGGATCCCCTCGAAAAAAAAACGGCGTAGGGGTCCCCCTATTTTTGTTAACCAGCCAAGTAAAATGCAGACTGCTGCGGCCTGGTATTAAAAGACTGTCAAGGCCCATGGATTTTGGCCCTCAACAGCCTGATAATACCAGGCTACAGCAGCCCCACATTTGGCGCATCAAAAGATGTGCCAATTGTGGCACTTTACCCGGCTCTTCCCACTGCCCTGTAGCGGTGGCAAGTGGGGTAATAAGGGGTTAATGTCACCGTTGATTGCACGGTGACAATAAGCCCGGTTAATAATGGAGAGGTGTCAATAAGACACCGATCCATTATTAATCCCAAAGTTATTAAATGTATAAAAAAAAGACAAAGCAAGAAAAAAGTCTTTTAATGAAATAAAAGAGACAACACAGTTTTCATTAATTTTATTATACACTCATTCCTGCGACGCCATCGATCTCCTGTAAAAAAAGAAAAAAAACAAACCAACAGTATACCACCTGTCCGACGCAGTCCATAGTGACGACTGTCCTACGACGATCCAGCTCTGCTACATCGCAATGACAGGCAGAGCCTGTCATCGCAACGCAGCACAGCTGATTACCTGCTTCCCCGGCGGTGACGTCATCGGACTGACTGCTTTACGGCCGGGATTACCCAGCAGTCACTGCAGTTATCGCGAGAAACTGCATGTGACCGCCGGGGAAAGATGATGGCGGCCATGAAGCAGTCCAGCCCGTGACCGCCGGAGATCTTCTGCCAGGTAAGTGCCGCTGACTCCTGACAGACCCGACCGACGGACACTGACAGTGACAGTGACAATCCCGATTCCGGTATCCGATAAGACGAAAATATCGGAACTAAGTATCGAAAGGCCGATAGAGCTAATATCGGCCGATACCCGATACTTGCGGTATCGTATCGCTCAACACTACTCAATACCACAAATATGTGGAAACATGTACGGAATAAGCACGTGGTGGAGTTACAAAGACTCACTGAAGACATAGGCCAACCTACAGTGCCACCTACCACCTCTTCAGCTCGTGTTGTAGCCTCTTCCTCCAGCTCACACACAGCTAGTTCGGCTTCCTCACAGGATTGCCATGGAAGAACCTCTGGCACTGTTGTACAGAGACACAGTGTCATTCCACCCACAGCACCACGTTCCCTGTCATCCTCACACTCCCAGGCCAGTCTACAGCCATCGGTAGCATAGGCATGGGAGAAAAGGCGCCCATACTCAACAAACCACCCCCGAGCACAGGCTCTGAATGCTGGCATTGCAAAACTACTGTCCCTTGAAATGCTCTCATTCAGGCTGGTGGAGACTGACACCTTCCGTAACTTCATGGCATTGGCAGTCCCACAATACAACATGCCCAGCCGCTTTTATTTCAGCAGGCAAGCCGTCCCTGCCCTGCAAAAGCATGTGGAGGGAAAAATTAAACATGCGCTACTAAACGCCGTCAGTAGCAAGGTCCACCTGACCACCGATGCGTGGACCAGTAACCATGGACAGGGACCCATATCTTTCCCTCACTGCCCATTGGGTAAATGTTGTAGAGCCGGGTACAGGTCTTGAGAGTGGAGCTGTACGTTTTCTGCCAACTCCAAGGATTGCAGGAATCCAGTCTGTACACATTGACTCCTCCTCATACTCCAGTTCCCCTGAATCAGCGCTGCAGGAGCCGTCACAGTCTACCTCCATATGGACCCGTGAACGCTTACTTGTTATGACCGATATGAGCACAGCCGTGGCCAAAAGTCAACAGGCCGTATTGAAATTAATTTCTTTGGTGAATCGAAGCCACACAGCGCAGGAGCTCTGGAATGCCATCAAGCAGGAGAGCGACGTGTGGTTTTTGCCAGCGAATCTCCAGCCAGGCTTGGTAGTGTGTGACAATGGCCGAAATCTGGTGGCAGCAATGGGCCTAGGCAACCTCACTCACATCCCATGTCTGGCACATGTGCTCAACTTGGTCATGCAGACTTTTTTGAGGGACTATCCGGATCTTGATGCACTGCTGCACAAGGTCCGCATAGAGTGTGCTCACTTGCGGCGTTCCAGCATGGCAAAATCACGCATTGCAGCTCTGCAGTGCCGATTCCGCCTTCCGGAACATCGCATCATATGTGACCTACCCACCAGGTGGAATTCAATGTTACATATGTTGGAGAGGTTGTGTGAGCAGCAGGCAGCAGTAATGGAGTACCAGCTGCATCAGGCGCAAACAAGTCGCACTGCGCGCCATTCACACTTCACCACCACTGAGTGTGCCTCTATGAAGGACATCTGCCACATTTTGCGTGCCTTCGATGATTCCACGTGGATGGCGAGTGCAGATGATGCACTAGTCAGGCATGACTATCCCCCTTATCTGCCTGCTTGAAAAAACACTGCCAGCACTAATGGAGGAGGTTGTGGAAGAGCTGGAGTATGAGGAGTCACAAATGCCATCTGCTTCTGGACAGTCTGCGCAACGTGGTTCCTCACAAAGGCCTAGGCAGGGGACACTTTGTGAGCAGGATGAGGAGTAGTCAATGGAGGAGGAAGACATCTGTCCAGAGGAGGGAGGTACACAATGCTCTAGTAGTCAGTATATAGAGGGTGTGGTGATGCAGAGCAGGCAGAGACGACGCCTCAAGCAGGGGACAGCGTTTCTTGGCCAGTTGGTAGTCTGCAGCACATGGTTGATTTCATGCTGCAGTGCCTGAGAAACGACCGCCGCATCGCCCACATTCTCAAAACAGCTGATTATTGGGTGTACACCCTCCTTGATCCTCGCTACCTGGACAACTTACAAAGCCTCTTAACACCGTTGAACCGGGAGCGTAAAATGCGGGAGTACCAAGACACACTGGTGCATTCCATCATGTTCTCCATTCCACCCGAGAGCAGTGCTGCTAGTGCTTTACAAAGCAGCTCAGTGCGTCGAAGCAGTGGAGGAAGCTCTGCACAAAGAGGGAGCAGAAGCAGCTCCTCAGCACAAGGCAAGACCAGTATGGTCCAAATGTGGCAAAGTTTTGTGTCCCCGCCACAAATGTCTACGCTATCACAGATGGCTCCAGTCAGCAGGAGGCAACGTTTCCATCAGATGGTGACAGACTACATGTCTTGCCCTCTCAGTGTTCTCCCAAACGGCTCTTCCCCCTTCAAATTTTGGGTCTCTAAGCTGGATACATGGCCAGTAGTGTTGAGCATTCCGATACTGCAAATATCGGGTATCGGCCGATATTAGCTGTATCGGAATTCCGATTCCGAGTTCCGATATTTTCATCTTATCGGATACCGGAATCGGGATTGTCACTGTCACTGTCAGTGTCCGTCGGTCGGGTCTGTCAGGAGTCAGCGGCACTTACCCGGCAGAAGATCTCCGGCGGTCACGTCCTGCACTGCTTCATGGCCGCCATCCTCTTCTCCCCGGCGGTCACATGCAGTTTCTCGCGATAACTGCAGTGACTGCTGGGTAATCCCGGCCGTAAAGCAGTCAGTCCGATGACGTCACTGCCGGGGAAGCAGGTAATCAGTTGTGCTGCGTTGCGATGACAGGCTCTGCCTGTCATTGCGATGTAGCAGAGCTGGATCGTCGTGGGACTATCGTTACTATGGACTGCGTCGGACAGGTGGTATACTGTTGGTTTGTTTTTTTTCTTTTTTTACAGGAGATCGATGGCGTCGCAGGAATGAGAGAGTAATAAAAGAAATGAAAACTGTGTTGTCTCTTTTATTTCATTAAAAGACTTTTTTCTTGCTGTGTCTTTTTTTATACATTTAATAACTTGGGATTAATAATGGATCGGTGTCTTATTGACGCCTATCCATTATTAACCGGGCTTATTGTCACCGTGCAATCAACGGTGACAATAACCCCTTATTACCCCGCTTGCCACCGCTACAGGGCAAGTGGGAAGAGCCGGGTAAAGTGCCACAATTGGCACATCTTTTGATGCGCCAAATGTGGGGCTGCTGTAGCCTGGTATTATCAGGCTGTTGAGGGCCAAAATCCATGGGCCTTGACAGTCTTTTAATACCAGGCCGCAGCAGTCTGCATTTTACTTGGCTGGTTAACAAAAATAGGGGGATCCCCACGCCGTTTTTTTTTCGAGGGGATCCCCTATTTTTGTTAACCAGCCAAGCTAAGCAGACTGCTGTGGCCTGGTATTATCAGGCTGGCAAGGTCCATGGATATTGGATCCTTACCAGCCTGAAAAACCAGGCCTCAGCGGTCTGCTTCATCTGGCTGGTTAACAAAAATAGGGGGGACCCCACGCCAATTTTTTTCGAGGGGATCCCCTATTTTTGTTAATCAGCCAAGATATGCAGACTGCTGTGGCCTGGTATTATCAGGCTGGCAAGGTCCATGGATCTTGGCTCCTTAACAGCCTGAAAATCCAGGCCTCAGCGGTCTGCTTCATCTGGCTGGTTAACAAAAATAGGGGGGACCCCACGCCAATTTTTTTCGAGGGATCCCCTATTTTTGTTAATCAGCCAAGATATGCAGACTGCTGTGGCCTGGTATTATCAGGCTGGCAAGGTCCATGGATCTTGGCTCCTTAACAGCCTGAAAATCCAGGCCTCAGCGGTCTGCTTCATCTGGCTGGTTACAAAAATAGGGGGGACCCCACGCCAATTTTTTTCGAGGGGATCCCCTATTTTTGTTAATCAGCCAAGATATGCAGACTGCTGTGGCCTGGTATTATCAGGCTGGCAAGGTCCATGGATCTTGGCTCCTTAACAGCCTGAAAATCCAGGCCTCAGCGGTTTTCTTCATCTGGCTGGTTAACAAAAATAGGGGGGACCCCACGCCAATTTTTTTCGAGGGGATCCCCTATTTTTGTTAATCAGCCAAGATATGCAGACTGCTGTGGCCTAGTATTATCAGGCTGGCAAGGTCCATGGATCTTGGCTCCTTAACAGCCTGAAAATCCAGGCCTCAGCGGTCTGCTTCATCTGGCTGGTTAACAAAAATAGGGGGACCCCACGCCATTTTTTTTTCGAAGGGAACCCCTATTTTTGTTAATCAGTTCCCTCTGACGTCACTGATTGTGTCCCTGGCTGACCTGAAGTGAAAGTGGAAAGCAATCAATTAAGCTTTCCACTTAAGGGCCCGTCTCACATAGCGATATCGCTACCGAGATCGCTGCTGAGTCACTAGTTTTGTGACGCAGCAGCGAGCTCACCAGCGATATCGCTGTGTGTGACATTCAGCGACGATCAGCCCCCCTGCCGGGTATCGCTGATCGTCGCTGAAATGTCAGGACCTTTGATCGCTGGTTTCCCGCTGACAGGCACACATCGCTGCGTGTGACAGGCGGGAGACCAGCGATCCGCTGGTAACCAAGGTACACAGCGGGTTTCCAGGCGCGGGGCTGTGCCTAGAAACCCGCTGTGTACCTTGGATACCAGCGCCCTGATGCAGGGAGCTGGTATCCAAGGTACACAGCGGGTTTCCAAGCGCTGCGCGGTGCCTGGAAACCCGCTGTGTACCTTGGTTACCAGCGGATCGCTGGTCTCCCGCCTGTCACACGCAGCGATGCGTGCCTGTCAGAGGGAAACCAGCGATCAAAAAAAGGTCCTGACATTTCTGCGACGATCAGCGATACCCGGCAGGGGGCTGATCGTCGCTGAATGTCACACACAGCGATATCGCTGGTGAGCTCGCTGCTGCGTCACAAAACTAGTGACTCAGCAGCGATCTCGGTAGCGATATCGCTATGTGAGACGGGCCCTTAAGCGATGTTACCCGCAGTGTCGCTGTCCCAGATCGCTGCCTGAGCTGCCTGTTTGGCAGCTCAGCAGCGATCATGTAGCGATACACCAGCGATCCTGACAAGTGCATATCGTTGTCGGGATCGCTGGTGTATCGTTATGTGACACTCAGCCTTTACTCTCCTGTCAGGCAGGAGAGGAACTCATTCATTTGGGGTTTACTGTGAGGCTGCAGCATTAGCTGCGGTCCCTGCAGTAAACATTAACCCTTTCTGAAGGATTACACCGTGGGACCTGACTGTGCATGGGATAGGTAAGAATAATTTTGCTTTTTTATTTTATTTTTATTACAGGAAATGGTTTTTGCAGTAAAATAAAAGATGGTCAAAAACATGTGTCTTTATTTCATTAAAATGATTTTTAATTAAAGTGTGTGTGTTTTATTTTTATTTCATGCAATAGGATTAATAATTGATAGTTGTCTAATTGACAGCTCTCAATTATTAACCTGGCTTAAGGTCACCTTTCAATAGCAAGGTGGCTTTAACCCCATATTAACCCATTCGCCACCGCTACAGGGCAATGGGAATAGACGGGCAAAGTGCCAGAAAGGGCGAATCTAATTATAGATTTGTCTTTCCTGGGGTGTCTGGGGGCAGATGTTAGTAGCCGGGGGGGGGCAAAAATAATGGTCCCTCTCTGGGCTATTATTATCTGCCCCCACTCACTGGCTTTGTCTGTCTGGTTGCGAAAATAGGGCGGGAGCCCACGCATTTTTTTTCAGCAATTTTACACCTCATATATATATATACATGTCATTGAATTTGTGACACATATATATATATATATTTATATTTGTAGTTCATACACTTCTACATAGTATAATAGCCGCTAATTCAATTGCCGGCTTTTGTGAAAATGCAGAACCCGACATGAAATGACACTTGGTGTACATAGGGTTAACAATGTCTTTTCATGTCCTTTGCTATCTAATTTGCACGAACAATTAAATCAGACTATGTGTGCAAAATTTCACACCTGTAGGGGTTAATTAAAGGTGTAAATTCGTAGCAAAAAAGTCCGTTTTTTTTACAACGAATTTACACCTTTAATTAACCCCTACAGGTGTGAAATTTTGCACACATAGTCTGATTTAATTGTTTGTGCAAATTAGATAGCAAAGGACATGAAAAGAAATGTTTAACCCTATGTACACCAAGTGTCATTTCATGTCGGGTGACCCGACATGAAATGACACTTGGTGTACATAGGGTTAACCATGTCTTTTCATGTCCTTTGCTATCTAATTTGCACAAACAATTAAATCAGACTATGTGTGCAAAATTTCACACCTGTAGGGGTTAATTAAAGGTGTAAATTCGTAGCAAAAAAGTCCGTTTTTTTTACAACGAATTTACACCTTTAATTAACCCCTACAGGTGTGAAATTTTGCACACATAGTCTGATTTAATTGTTTGTGCAAATTAGATAGCAAAGGACATGAAAAGAAATGTTTAACCCTATGTACACCAAGTGTCATTTCATGTCGGGTGACCCGACATGAAATGACACTTGGTGTACATAGGGTTAACCATGTCTTTTCATGTCCTTTGCTATCTAATTTGCACAAACAATTAAATCAGACTATGTGTGCAAAATTTCACACCTGTAGGGGTTAATTAAAGGTGTAAATTCGTAGCAAAAAAGTCCGTTTTTTTTACAACGAATTTACACCTTTAATTAACCCCTACAGGTGTGAAATTTTGCACACATAGTCTGATTTATTTGTTTGTGCAAATCAGATAGCAAACGACATGAAAAGACATGGTTAACCCTATGTACACCAAGTGTCATTTCATGTCGGGTGCTTCTGTCTTTTCACTGAAGCCGGCTTTACCCGGCAATTGAATCAAAGGATATTTTACTATGTAGAAGTGTATAAACTATACATATATGTATATATATATGTCACAATGACATGTATATATATATATATGTATTCTATGTGTGTATATTTAGTGTTTACAAGGAAAGAATGGGGTTTTTTTAGTTGCGATATTTTGTTCCCATAGACTTACATGGGACTTCCGGTATCGGTATCGGGTATCGCCGATATTTTAGTGATATCGGCGATACCATTCCGATTCCGATACTTTAGGATATCGGAAAGTATCGCTCAACTCTAATGGCCAGAGCTTAGCCAGTATGCATTGGAGGTGCTGGCTTGCCCTGCTGCTAGTGTATTATCGGAACGCGTCTTTAGTGCTGCAGGTGGTGTACTAACAGACCGTCACATGCAACTATCCTCCAATAATGTTGACCGGCTTACTTTTCTGAAAATGAACAAGGCCTGGATCTCGCAGGAATTTGCCAGTCCTCTTCCAGATTAAATAATTGGTTGGCAACAGTATCCAGGTCTCCTGTTGTGTTCATGTTTCTACCACCTGAACTGTAATCCCTGGGTTCCAACACTGCCAGTTGCTGCTCAGAAGTGCCGTCTGCACAGTCAACACTTGCTCCTGTGTTTTTGGGGTTCTGTAACTTCAGCTGATCCCCTGCTGTGTGTCCAGCAATTTCACCTGCTCTGTCCACATTCACACTACTACAGATATTAAACTTGCTCCAATTAGGCCTCTGGCTACACTCTATTTCTACTGTAATCACTGGGCTCCAACACCGCCAGTTGCTGCTCAGAAGTGTCTTTGGCACGGGTACTCCCTCCTGCCCAGCCTGTGTCCAGCACGCCAGCTGTTTCCGGGTAGTGTCAACGTCACTTTGCCTCCAATACGTTGTCCTGTCGTGTTGCGGTCAGGTTAGCCGACTCTATGGTGCCTGCAGTTTAGGTGCTTCCTATGTGGGCTGCGAGATCTGGCAATGAAGGCTGGTTCCGTAGTGCCAATAGGACAAGCTCCCCCTGTAGGACTGTGGATTTCGGTAACTTCGGGCGGATCGCGGTCTTGCAACTTTTTTTTTCATGTGTACCTTCTGCTGCCAATCTGAGTTCCAGTACCATTAGCTTGTTCCTTGGAAGTCAATCTTGAATATGTCCCCCTGGGGTCCAGTAACATCAGCTGGTTCCTTCTCGGTATCCGAGTTCCACCAACATCTGCTGGTCCTTGGTAGTCCTTGGTAATTCCTGCTATTCCATTTGATTGGGCTAAACCTCTATGCCTTTAATGTCTCCTCCACCTCCCCCAATACATTCTACATTATTCTTAGTTGTTTTCCTTCATGTAGAATTAACCTACAAGGAAAGTAAGGGTTTATTTTCATTCCGATATTTGTGTCCCATTGACTTGCATAGGTTTCCGGTATCGGAATCGGCAATATCCGATCTTTTTGGGGTATCGGTCCGATCCAATCCGATCCGATATTTCCCGATATCGGAAAGTATCGCTCAACACTAGTCTTAACTTATTTCTTGTCCCAGTCTTGACGTTTTATCTTGTGTTTCTTGTTCAAAGGTGGTCGTTTTTCAGCCTTCCTTACCTTGGCCATGTCCCTGAGTATGGCATACCTTGTGCTTTTTGATACTCCAGTAACGTTGCAGCTCTGAAATATTGCAAAACTGGTGCCAAATGGCATCTTGGCAGCTTCACGCTTGATTTTCCTCAATTCATGGGGAGTTATTTTGAGCCTTTTTTTATCAGCACGATTATTGCGACCCTGTTGGCTATTTGCCATGAAACGCTTGATTGTTCAATGATCACGCTTCAAAAGTTTGGCAATTTCAAGACTGCTGCATCCCTCTGCAAGACATCTCACAATTTTTGACTTTCAGAGTCCGTCAAATCTCTCTTCTGACCCATTTTGCCAAAGGAAAGGAAGTTGCCTAAGAATTAAGCACACCTTATATTGGGTATTGATGTCATTAGACCACACCCCTCCTCATTACAGAGATGCAAATCACCTGATTTACATAATTGTCAGCTGACTTTCAAACCTATACAGCTTGGAGTAGGACAACATGTATAAAAATAATGATGTGATCTAAATACTCATTTGCCTAATAATTCTGCACACAGTGTATAGGCCCATCATACACTGGAGCATCATCCATGGGGCCCATCATACACTGGAGCATTATATATGGGGCCCATCAGACACTGGAGCAGCATATACGGGGCCCATTATACACTGGAGCATTATAAATGGGGCCCATTATATATGGAGCATTATATCAGCCCATCATACACTGGAGCATCATCCATGGGGCCCATCATACACTGGAGCATTATAAATGTGGCCCATTACATATGGAGCATTATATAGGCCCATCATACACTAGAGCATCATCCATGGGGCCCATCATATACTGCAGCATCATATGGGGCCCATTATATATGAAGCATTATATAGGCCCATCATACACTGGAGCATTATAAATGGGGCCCATTATATATGGAGAATTATATAGACCCATCATACACTGGAGCATCATCCATGGGGCCCATCATACACTGGAGCATCATATGGGGCCCATTATGTATGGAGCATTATATTGGCCCATCATACACTTGTGCATCATCCATGGGGCCTATCATACACTGGAGCATTATAAATGGGGCCCATCAGACACTGGAGCAGTATATACGGGGCCCATTAAACTCTGGAGCATTATAAATGGAGCCCATTCTATATGGAGCATTATATAGGCCCATCATACACTGGAGCATCATCCATGGGGCACATCATATACTGCAGCATTATATGGGGCCAATTATATATGGAACATTATATAGGCCCATCATACACTGGAGCATTATAAATGGGGCCCATTATATATGGTGAATTATATAGACCCATCATACACTGGAGCATCATCCATGGGGCCCATCATACACTGGAGCATTATAAATGGGGCCCATCAGACACTGGAGCAGCATATATGGGGCCTATTATACACTGGACCATCATCCATGGGGCCCATCATACACTGGAGCATCATCCATGAGGCCCATCATATACTGGAGCATCAAATGGGGCCCATTATATATAGAGCATTATATTGGCCCATCATACACTGGAGCAGCATAAACGGGGCCCATTATACTCTGGAGCATTATAAATGGGGCCCATTCTATATGGAGCATTATATAAGCCCATCATACACTGGAGCATCATCCATGGGGCACATCATATACTGCACCATCATATAGGGCCAATTATATATGGAGCATTATATAGGCCCATCATACACTGGAGCATCATCCATGGGGCCCATCATAAACTGGAGCATCATATGGGGCCCATTATGTATGGAGCATTATATTGGCCCATCATACACTGGAGCATCATCCATGGGGCCCATCATACACTGGAGCATTATAAATCGGGACCATCAGACACTGTAGCAGCATATACTGGGCCCAGTATACACTGGAGCATTGTAAATGGGCCCCATTATATATGGAGAATTATATAGGCCCATGACACACTGGAGCATGGGCCCATCATTTACTGGAGCATCATATGGGGCCTATCATACACTGGAGCATTATAAATGGGGCACATTATACACTGGAGCATCATATACGGGGCCCATTATACACTAGAGCATCATATTGGGCCCATTATATATGGAGCATTATATAGGCCCATCATACACTGGAGCATCCTCCATGGGGCCCATCATACACTGGAGCATCATATGGGGTTCATTATTTATGGGGCATCATATAGGGTATGGAGCATCATATGGAGCACATATGGGGCCTATTCTGTATGGAGCATTATATGGAGCCAATTCTGTATGGAGCAATATATGGGGCCCATCATATAATGTATGGAGCTTTATATGCGACTCATTATACTGTATGGAGCAATATGTGGGGCTCATTATACTCTATAGAGACTGTCCTATACTGTATGGCACATAATATGGGGACCATCATATACTGTAGCATTATGTGGAGCTCATCATATACTGTATGGAACATTATATGGGACCAATTATTCTGTATGGAGCAATATATGGGGCTCATTATTCTGTATGGCGCACTATGTGGTGGCCATAATACTGTATGGAGGAATATACTGTCCGTTTTTTGAGCTATTGCAGAATTTAAAATAGATATCACTCATGTAATGTAAGAAGTGACATATTTGTCATTGTACTATACCTATATTTCTCTGCCGTATCGGAGCATCATGAATTGTGGTATGTGTTAAAGGGGCCCACTGACACTCTTTCGCCCGGGGCACACGAAAACCTGGAGCCAGCCCTACCTCCCCCCACAACTTTAGGCAAATAACCCCCAGTTTTCAATGTGTAACTATTATTATAAAGTAAATTAAGGTTGCCAAGCTTAAGTAATAAGAATTGATGTCGTTGGCATTGAAATGGGTACTGTAGGTGTGTTTACTGTCCTCCACTCCATGCCGACTTTTATTCCCCATTGACATGCATTGGGTTTCATGTTTCAGTTGGACCTCCGACTTTTCCCGATAGTCGACCGATTTCGTTCTACTCGAATTTTGAGAAAGTCGGGTTTCATAAAACCCGACTCGACCCTAAAAAAAGCAAAGTCGCTCATCTCTAGTGAGGACTGGAGTTTGGGTAACACTGCTTTACACTAATGAGGAGCCAACACCTTAAAACATGGCTCAGCAAATGGAGTTTCTGGTTTGGCTTCATATCCTTGTCACGCAGCTAAGCCATTTATTGGGTGAATATTGAAAACTGGAATTGCTACTTACAACAGATGGAGCTAGGGCCCATCATACATATTTCCTTCTGAAGAGAATGTTTGCTTATTTAAATTTCCATGGATGCATTATATGGCCTATAAGTCTCCCTATGAAAATTTTACACTCTCAACAAGGATATATGGTATTTCTTGGGTTCAAATAGGTAGAAATATCATTGGCTAATAGGAAATATTTGAAAGAATCCTCATTAAGAGCAAAGGATGAAAAACTGTCTATCAACAATGACTATAACTATATTTTCCCAAATCAGTCAACCCTGTAAGAAAATAAATAATAAACTATGCCAGAATTGCTGCTTTATGGTTATCTTCCATCTGGAAAAATGGAATAAAAAGCAATTAAAAAACTACACAATCCACAATTAGCAAAACTTCCTCTCTGAGCTCTGTTGTGACAGACAGCAGTTTACAATCACATATTGGTAATTTCTGTACTCAGAAAATAATAGGTTTAAAACAACATATATTGTAAAAATGTTTTTGTTTTGTTTTCATTATTCCATTTGCTATTAACACTATAAAACACCTGTACGTTCAATATACTCACTGACCCCTAACTGTATACAGCTCTGGCAAAGATTAAGAGACCATTGCAACATTTTCAGTTTGTCTGATTTTTCTCTAAATAGGTATATTTTTGAGTAAAATGTAAATTGCTCTTTTATTCTATAAACTACTGACAACATGTCTCCGAATTTCCAAGCAATACATTTTATATTTATTTTCAGAAAATGAGAAATGGTCAAAATAACAAAAAAAAAGCAATGCTTCCAGTACTCAAATAATGCTAAGAAAACAAGTTCATAATCATTAGAAACAACAATACTAATGTTTTAACTCAGGAATAACTATGATTTTTAATCACAGCTTTCATGTGTCTTGGCATGCTTTCCACCAGTCTTTAAACTGCTTTTGGGTGACCTTGTGCCAATCCTGGTACAAAAATGTAAGCAGTTCTTCTTAGTTTGATGGCTTGTGACTATCCATCTTCCTCTTGATTACATTCCAGAGGTTTTCAATGGGGTTCAGGTCTGGAGAATAGGCTGGCCATTTCAGGATTTGTTGTGGTGGTCAGTTATCCACACATTGATTGACCTAGCTGTGTGGCATGGTGCATTGTCCTGCTGGAAAAACCAATCCTCAGAGGTGGGGAATATTGCCTGAGCAGAAGGAATCAATTGTTTTTCCAGGATAACCTTTATTGCGGCTTGATTCATATGTCCTTTGCTAAGATTAACCTGCCCAATTTCAGCCTTGCTGAATCATCCTCTGATCATCACCGATCCTCCACCAAATTTCACAGTGGGTGCAAGACACTGTGGCTTGTACGTCTCTCCAGGTCTCCACCTAACCATTAGACGACCAGGTATTGGGCAAAGCTGAAAATTAGACTCATCACAGAAGATTACCTTACTCCAGTCCTCTATAATAGAATCCTTATGGTCTTTGGCAAACTTCAGCCTGGCTCCCCTTTGCTTCTCATTAATGAAAGGCTTTTTTCTAGCTTTACATGACTTGAGCCCTGCCTCTAGGAGCCTGTTACAAACTGTTCTTGCCGTGCACTTCACCCCAGCTGCCATTTGTCATTCCTTTTGTAGGTCACTTGATGTCATCCTGCAGTTGCTGAGTGACATTTGAAGAAGATGACGGCCATCCTGGTCAGTAGAGAGCCGTTTTCGCCCTTTGCCGATCTGTAGCTTTGTTGTCCCCAATGTCTGCTGCCTGACCTTGTTGCAATGGACTGTCGTATTAGAAATTTTAAGGATGGAGGCAACATGATGCTCACTGTATCTGCTAGTAAAGCCAAAATTGAGCCCTTCTTTTCCTCACTCAAGACTTTTCTTTTCAACTCCTTTGGCATGGATATAAGTAATATTTTCATTCCTATTACTTTTGGGATATTACTAGCACTTGTTTTGCCATCCAGCTTGTCCTATTGCAAGAGGATTGTGAACACAACAGCAGTGTTTTTTTATACTTTCCTTTGTTAAATGAGATTTGGTTCAGGTGATCACCTAATAAGAAGCAAATTAAGGAGAATGAGGTGTACTCTGGTTGGAATTCAACTGACACTGGAATGGAATGGCTGTCAGACATGTAGAAGCTGATCTTTATAAAACTGTGCAGTGGTCTCTTAATTTTTGCTAGAGCAGTATCTTGAGAAGTGTAATATCTAACCTCAGGTTAGCTTGGGGTGCTTCAAATGTTTCGGCACCTCAAAGCCTCCACAAACCTACTTTAGTGGCTGGAAATATCATAATGAATGGTTCTCTTTAATTTCTGATCACTTTAAAGTCAGCTGTAAACTATTATAGCTGCATATGATATTTTTCTAAAAACTGTAGGAATGAGGAAACATATTGAGTTGTATGTTTCTGTTTTACTGCTTTGTTACAAAAATAAACATTGATTGAATATTGTGACATAGTGATTACTAAGTGGGTTGGGGAACACTCGGCAGCAACATTCAAACATACAGCAGCCATTTCTTCATTTCAATAAGACCAATTCTGTTTAATTTCACAGTCATAAACCACTGTAGGCCATGTTAATTTCACAGAACCAACATGTAGTTCATTTCAATTGCGGTTACGTCCGCACAGTTCAATAACTGACTCCTGTCAGTGCACACAATTCCCCAGGCTCCAGGTTACCTGCTTAACAGATGCTCAGGTTTTCCCAGCTTGGATTCAGATAGGTCCTGTCTGTAGTCCAGACCCTCAGTGCTCCTTGGACTCTCAGGAGCTCTAGCCAGCTCCAGTCTCACACATGGC
Organism: Oophaga sylvatica; assembly: GCA_033576555.1. Lineage (NCBI taxonomy): Eukaryota > Metazoa > Chordata > Amphibia > Anura > Dendrobatidae > Oophaga > Oophaga sylvatica. Next base: position 23,401 of record JARQOD010003043.1, read on the forward strand.
CATCCTCTCCATGTTGTGCAAACAGGAAACAAATATAGGACCTTCCTGATGTCACAGCAGCACACCCCTGGGAGATATGTGGTTAACCAGTCCCAACCATTACTTCTGGTTAACCCTTAAATCCAGCCCTTGGATTCAGATCCTGTCCTGGATTCAGATCGCAGCAGACCTCTGTCTTTGAGAAACATACCTGTCTCTGAGGATACCACTAGTTGGTACATCACATACCCTCCCCCTCTTTTCAATCCAGTGGGGATAAACACATGACCACAGACCAGGGCCTCGAGAAAAGATGTCCCTGTAATCACGAGCCAACAATCGAGGGGACCCACTCCATCTACTATAAATATTAGTTTCTGGAACCTGATCTGTCAAACTTCCTTTTTTTGACAAATGTGGCACCAGATTCTGTCACCTCACAATCCCGAGTGGTGACTTGGTTAGATCTTTCCTGCCCCGGCAGTCAATACAGCAGTGTGACTCACTTCTACATTCAGAACCGACTTGGTATTGTCGCATATACTATTAGATCTTTTGTCTAACACCATCAGCATTGGTATAACAGGGACATCCCTACCCTTCAACGTAGTATGCCAACTATCCTCCAGAAATCTCTGGAAACCTCTCAGATGGCGTTTTCCTCCATCGCCTAGAGACCCGTTGCAACACCTTTCCTAGCTTCTGCTGTGGCCCATCTATTACTGGGAGGACCTTCACGTCATTGGGTACCATCTTTGGAAGCAATGCTGTCTCTCATATTTTTCATATTTTCATATTTCGTGTTTGCAAGCTATAGTCCTACAGTGTGCTACCTTTTTTTCTTGTATGTACATGAGTTGGTGACTCTAGGTTTAGCACCTGTTCACACTGGATCTTTGTTTGGATGTGCCGGTCAGTTTTTTGATATGTATTCATTTACCTTCTACCTGAGCACTCCACCTGGTGGTCACAGGCTTTTTAGTTACAACAGGTTCACTACCCCTCCACAGAGATATAGATTTTAGTCTGAAGAGAGGATTCATATGTTCCCATGCAGACAGACTTTTCTAAGCGAGGATTGGCATTAGTTAGGACCTGATATACGAGAAGAGCCTTGACGTGGCTATCAGGCTCACATAATTTGGCCATCTTATGCGCTAAGACTTCTCAATTTTTCATGTTTCTAAGGCAGTGATGCAATTCATTTTTCATATTTTTCATATTTTCATATTTCGTGTTTGCAAGCTATAGTGCTACAGTGTGCTACCTTTTTTCTTGTATGTACATGAGTTGGTGACTCTAGGTTTAGCACCTGTTCACACTGGATCTTTGTTTGGATGTGCCGGTCAGTTTTTTGATATGTATTCATTTACCTTCTACCTGAGCACTCCACCTGGTGGTCACAGGCTTTTTAGTTACAACAGGTTCACTACCCCTCCACAGAGATGTAGATTTTAGTCTGAAGAGAGGATTCATATGTTCCCATGCAGACAGACTTTTCTAAGCGAGGATTGGCATTAGTTAGGACCTGATATACGAGAAGAGCCTTGACGTGGCTATCAGGCTCACATAATTTGGCCATCTTATGCGCTAAGACTTCTCAATTTTTCATGTTTCTAAGGCAGTGATGCAATTCATTTTTCATATTTTTCATATTTTCATATTTCGTGTTTGCAAGCTATAGTGCTACAGTGTGCTACCTTTTTTTCTTGTATGTACATGAGTTGGTGACTCTAGGTTTAGCACCTGTTCACACTGGATCTTTGTTTGGATGTGCCGGTCAGTTTTTTGATATGTATTCATTTACCTTCTACCTGAGCACTCCACCTGGTGGTCACAGGCTTTTTAGTTACAACAGGTTCACTACCCCTCCACAGAGATGTAGATTTAGTCTGAAAAGAGGATTCATATGTTCCCATGCAGACAGACTTTTCTAAGCGAGGATTGGCATTAGTTAGGACCTGATATACGAGAAGAGCCTTGACGTGGCTATCAGGCTCACATAATTTGGCCATCTTATGCGCTAAGACTTCTCAATTTTTCATGTTTCTAAGGCAGTGATGCAATTCATTTTTATATTTTTCATATTTTCATATTTCGTGTTTGCAAGCTATAGTGCTACAGTGTGCTACCTTTTTTTCTTGTATGTACATGAGTTGGTGACTCTAGGTTTAGCACCTGTTCACACTGGATCTTTGTTTGGATGTGCCGGTCAGTTTTTTGATATGTATTCATTTACCTTCTACCTGAGCACTCCACCTGGTGGTCACAGGCATTTTTAGTTACAACAGGTTCACTACCCCTCACAGAGATGTAGATTTATAGTCTGAAGAGTAGGATTCATATGTTCCCATGCAGACAGACTTTTCTAAGCGAGGATTGGCATTTAGTTAGGAATCCTTGCATATACGATAAGATGCATTGACGTGTGCTAAGCTCACATAATTTGGCCTCTTATCGCTAAGACTTCTCAATTTTTCATGTTTCTAAGGCAGTGATGCAATTCATTTTTCATAATTTTTCAATTTCATATTTCGTGTTTGTGACACATATATATATATATATATTTATATTTATAGTTCATACACTTCTACATAGCATAATAGCCGCTAATTCAATTGACGGCTTTTGTGAAAATGCAGAACCTGACATGAAATGACACTTGGTGTACATAGGGTTAACCATGTCTTTTCATGTCCTTTGCTATCTGATTTGCACAAACAATTACATCAGTCTATGTGTGCAAAATTTCACACCTGTAGGGGTTAATTAAAGGTGTAAATTCGTAGCAAAAAAGTCCGTTTTTTTTACAACGAATTTACACCTTTAATTAACCCCTACAGGTGTGAAATTTTGCACACATAGACTGATGTAATTGTTTGTGCAAATCAGATTGCAAACGACATGAAAAGACATGGTTAACCCTATGTACACCAAGTGTCATTTCATGTCGGGTGCTTCTGTCTTTTCACAGAAGCCGGCTTTACCCGGCAATTGAATCAGAGGATATTTTACTATGTAGAAGTGTATAAACTATACATATATGTATATATATATGTCACAATGACATGTATATATATATATATATATATATATATATATATATTCTATGTGTGTATATTTAGTGTTTACAAGGAAATAAAGGTTTTTTTTAGTTGCGATATTTTGTTCCCATAGACTTACATGGGACTTCCGGTATCGGAATCGGATATCGCCGATATTTAGTGATATCGGCGATACCATTCCGATCCGATATTTTTAGATATCGAGCAGTATCGCTCAACACTACTAATGATGGTACAGTGCTGACGGATATTTTCCGTAAAAGCACTGCAACCAATGCACTCCTGCATTATTCGTCTGCGCACCCACCAAAACTAAAGAGCTCAATACCGGTCGGACAGTTTTTACGTGCACGCCGTATTTGCTCTACCGAGGAATTGTTCCATAAACAGGCAAGGGATCTTCATGATAGATTTAAAAAAACGAGGTTACCCCAATAATGATATCCTTCGTGGGTATTCCCGTGCTTTAAAAACAGATAGAAGTAGTTTGCTATCTAAACAGTGTTCTAAGAAGGACAAATCCAAACAAACTACACCGAGATTTATTACTAAGTTTAATTCCAATTGGTCAGAAATCAATCAGATCTTCAGAAGACATTGGTCGGTACTTTTGACAGATAAAGACCTTAAAAAACAACTGACCTCTTATCCTTCTATTACATGGCGTAAATCGCAGATACTGGGTGACGTCCTTTGCAGGAGTCATTATATACCTCCTAAAAATTCCACTTCTTTCCTTCAGAATACCAGGGGCCCCCCATGGGGATGTTTTCCTTGCGGAAACTGTTCAGTCTGCCGCTACATTATTAGGAGTAAAGAATTTCCTAATGCAAAAGGAGACAAAAATTATAAGATTGTGCATCATATTACATTCAACACAGATGCAGTAATATATCATGCCAGCTGCCCTTGCAGATTAATATACGTCGGTATGACTACAAGACTCCTTAAAGTCCGCATTCAAGAGCATATCAGGGACATTAGGAATGCAGCGGACTGTTTAGATCCACATTCATTGAAAACCATTCCCAGGCATTTTTATGACGTCCATAACTGCAACCCGAAGGGCTTTATTGCCCGGGGCATAGACCATGTGTACACAGGTATACTGTACGCGGTGGCAATATTAAGCAAAAACTTCTTCAGAAGGAAACCCGATGGATGGTTATTTTGGATACGGTGACCCCTAATGGTCTCAATGAGACCATCAGCTTCAAGTCCTTTTTATAGACGTGTGTATTATTTTATTTTATTTTATTTTTATTCTTTAATATTTTTCTCTTATATGTCTTTCATTTTTTCTTCTTCTTTTACCAATCACATTAGGTACGGTGTTTAGTATGGTCTTTTTCTTGGTATTAATTTTTACTTTTTCCTAGGTTCTTTGATACAAGATGTGTATATATATTTACATTTCCTGGATTTAATCACAAATCTTCTATCCAAGCGAATTCTTCAGAAGACGAATGAAATGATGTCCTCTGCTTATATCCAGACCGGATGTACCTTATGGACTATATTACAATATGGATTGATCTACATTACTTAGATATATGTATATACAGTCATGGCCAAAAGTTTTGAGAATGACACAAATATTAATTTTTAAAGACCTCTACTGCTTCACTTTTTCTAATGGCAATTTGCATATACTCCAGAATGTTATAAAGAGTTATCAGCTTAACAGCAATTACTTGCAAAGTCAATATTTGGCTAGAAAATGAACTTTATCCCCCAAAACACATTTCAACATCATTGCAGCCCTGCCTTAAAAAGACCAGCTAACCTCTTTTCAGTGATTGCTCCATTAACACAGGTGTGGGTGTTGATGAGGACATGGCTGGAGATCAATCTGTCATGATTAAGTAAGAATAACACCACTGGACACTTTAAAAGGAGGCTGGTGCTTGGCATCATTGTTTCTCTTCTGTTAACCATGGTTATCTCTAAAGAAACACATGCAGTCATCATTGCAATGCACAAAAATGGCCTAACAGGGAAGAGTATCGCAGCTAGAAAGATTGCACCTCAGTCAACAATCTATCGCATCATCAAGAACTTCAAGGAGAGAGGTTCCATTGTTGCCAAAAAGGCTCCAGGGCACCCAAGAAAGACCAGCAAGCGCCAGGACCGTCTCTTAAAAGTATTTCAGCTGCGGGATCGGGCTACCAGCAGTGCAGAGCTTGCTCAGGAATGGCAGCAGGCAGGTGTGAGTGCATCTGCACGCACTGTGAGGCGGAGACTCTTGGAGCAAGGCCTGGTCTCAAGGAGGGCAGCAAAGAAGCCACTTCTCTCCAGAAAAAACATCATGGACAGACTGATATTCTGAAAAAGGTACAGGCAGTGGACTGCTGAGGACTGGGGTCAAGTTATTTTCTCTGATGAATCCCCTTTTCGATTGTTTGGGACATCAGGAAAACGCCTCATTCGGAGAAGACAAGGTGAGCGCTACCACCAGTCTTGTCTCATGCCAACTGTTAAGCATCCTGAAACCATTCATGTGTGGGGTTGCTTCTCAGCCAAGGGAATCGGCTCTCTCACAGTCTTGCCTAAAAACACAGCCATGAATAAAGAATGGTACCAGAATGTCCTCCAAGAGCAACTTCTCCCAACCCTCCAAGAGCAGTTTGGCGATCAACAATGCCTTTTCCTGCATGATGGAGCACCTTGCCATAAAGCAAAGGTGATAACTAAATGGCTCAGGGAACAAAACATAGAGATTTTGGGTCCATGGCCTGGAAACTCCCCAGATCTTAATCCCATTGAGAACTTGTGGTCAATCATCAAGAGACGGGTGGACAAACAAAAACCTAAAAATTCTGACAAAATGAAAGCATTGATTCTGCAAGAATGGACTGCTATCAGTCAGGATTTGGTCCAGAAGTTGATTGAGAGCATGCCAGGGAGAATTGCAGAGGTCCTGAAGAAGAAGGGTCAACACTGCAAATATTGACTTGCTGCATTAACTCATTCTAACTGTCAATATAAGCTTTTGTTACTCATATGTTTGCAATTATTATATTTCTGTCTGTGATAAAAACATCTGTCAAACACACATAAAAACCAGAGGGCAGCAGATCATGTGAAAATATAATATTTGTGTCATTCTCAAAACTTTTGGCCATGACTGTAGAATCTATAGAGGTTCCCATGGCTATTGCTATAGCTATCATCATATACATTATACCCTAATGACTAGTTTTTCTGATTTGATATCTGCTGATTGTAATCTAATAATTATGTTATCATTATCATTTATTATTTTTTCATATATTTGTTCATCTATTATCTTCACACATATTGTTTGGTAGATATTTATTGTGTGGGTTATAATAATCCTTGTTTGCTCTTTATTATTGTATATGGGACCCCCTTTGCTGGTTTATGGACAGGGCAATATTCAGCCACCTGGGATTTATGTCTCCTTTGAGACAGTGTTTGTAATTTTCCCCTTATTGGGTTCTTATATTTTCGCCCTTTTTGACTACATTTGCCGACTATTCATTATGGCCTTATATTGACACCAGTCTTTGAGAGGCTATTCCAGATGGACGGGGATCCTATACACTCTCATCATACTTTGTGAGCAGACGCACCTCTTGTGTGCGCTGTATCCGGCCCATGGTGTCCCGGGTTCGGACGCGTTGCCGTGGTGATGGGTGGGGATGACGCACGTCCTCCCCTCCATCATGCACGGTACGCTCCTGCCCGCGTCACCGTGGGGCGGAGCATCACACTGAGCAGTGCGCCGATTCGCTTTCTAACTCGGCTCCTCCTCATTGGTCCGCCGGTCTCATGCTGCTACGGCGTGGACATGATACCATGGTGCCGGTTGGTGATGAATTCTCCCTCCCGTCATGCATGGCGCGCTTCTGAGCGGTAACGTGGGGCGGTACTCCATGTGGAGAGATGACCGTGATTCGCTCTTGATTTAAATCACTTCCTACTTAAACTCCGTGCCAAGCACATCTCACTATGCCTCCTGACGAAACCGAGGATGGTGAAACGCGCGTCGGGGCTTTTCTACGGTCCCATCTGGTGCTGCTACACCTGACTATACCATGTCACAAGGTAATTGGTAATCCTTTCATTATGAATGGCTGACATATATATTATTGCCTTTTTCATTAGCCTTTTTTAGGGGCCAGATCTTGCTAAACACTTTGGTAATTAACTATGCGATCTCTGTCTCAATTTTATACCTGAATTATTAGATGTGTCTGGCCTTTAAACTATTTAAACTATTGATATTTGGGAAACAATCTGATATCAGCCTATTTGTGTATATTTTTTCAGATTTTTGTTTCCCTGCTCACAAAGTTATGTAATTTTTGATTTTTTCTGGCTTTTGAACTTATCAGGCATGGTGTGGCATACCTCTGGGACTTATTATTCTGTCTATTTGGCACTATATTCAACACCTTAATACATTTTTGCCAATATCTGTTTGATGCTTGTATTATCTACCTCACGTTTATATCTTGTTTCTTTGTCTTTATTATATATGCAATAAATTATGATATTTCTCAAAAAATCCTCCCATTTTATGTAGACGCGTTATTTTGATATTTTTTTTTTATTTTTTGTCTTTGCTATAATTGTTTTTTTCTTATTTGGTACATATTTGGGTCCTGGAGGTAATTCCAATGGGCCACGAAGTTGTTGTTGAGTTTATAACAATTGATGTCTTGTGTCTATAGACTTACCTACAGACTTTATGGATTTCAAGAAACGTGACAAAGCCTGGGTTACGCAACTCGGGCGATATTTGGTGAGAGGCAGCCTACTGATAAAGACAGGTCTGATGTTAAGGACTTGAAGCTGAAAATTAGGGAACTGTTGAAAAAAAGAACCAAAACGTGGTGGAATAAAGCCGCACTAGAGAACTATTTACAGAAGGATATTATTCCCAGGGGGTTACGGATCCAATTGTTCCCTACACTTGATACGGAAGATCCTTCATTTATCTCTAAGTGGGAAGATACTCTAACGAAGTGCTCTCGTACACTTATAGAACTTCTTATTGGTACTGATAAAAAAACACTCGAAGCATTAGAGAAAGAAATTGAGACAATACGTATTAAAACTCAAGATACCTTATCCAGTGACGATTACAAAAAATTTGACTGTATATTGGAAGAGGATCTATCCAAATGGGAATTAGAGATCCAAAATAATAAGAATAAAAATATTTAAGGGACTCCGAAGACTACCAGCAGAAACGAATCTATCGTTGGCGTAAGAAACAAGTTAAGAATCAACTTAGATCACAATCATTATCAAGTGTTTCAACTACATCTGAAGGAGCATGTGGCGATCATTTTTTAGGCAAAAGAGATGGATTAATTCCAGCTGGAGATCTGATAGGCAATCAATTTCAGCATTCCAACACGCCAGCAGTAAAAAGGTCAAGACACCAATACAATATGAGAGACAAGAGAAACAGGAGACTTTGAAGGTAATCAACCTTTCAAAACACCCTCTATCCTCATCACAAAAGAGGTTCTCTCTAGAGGGCTTTCTTTTTCACCGGTGGAGGGCTCTGATCGGTTTACTCTCATTAAGGATCTAGAACTGTTCGCCCGTAAATTGATTTTTAAGAAATATTTTTCGTCTAGAGATTCAAATTCTATAGCTACTACAGAATCTCAGGCTTTAAGAGATCTAGAATCATTGGCAGCTGAAAGCAATCCTTTTGATGGTTCCACTCTCAATAACCCCTATCAAGAATCTCAGATATTAGGGGATTCAGAGTCTCTTTCTACCACCAGTGCCCTATCTGGAAACCTTGCCATTCCAACTCATCTCAATCAGCGTTCTCAGGCGTTTCCTCCCTTCTCGGCTTGCCCCAGGTGGAAATATTTGTTAAACTTGTGAGGGCTGATATTGACAAATTAAATCCACATATTAGGCAAGACAACTTGTCAATTTCATTAAGATTAGCTATTTCCTCACTAAAAAACATGAAAGACGTAGTCATCAAGCGGGCCGACAAGGGGGGTAACGTTGTGATCTGGCCTGTGGAAATGTATGAGGCTGAAGCCTTTAAACAGCTTCATAACAATACATGCTATCGACGCTTAGATTCTATTCCCCTCAATAAATTCCAGGCTGAGCTTGTTCAGATCCTAGATGATGGCATAGAATCCAATGTAATGTCACATAAAATGCGAGAGGCACTTCTACCAGAGTTTCCTATCATTCCTACTTTTTAGTTGCTCCCCAAGGTTCACAAGGACCCCCAGTGCCCCCCGGGGAGACCCATTGTTTCGGGCATTGGGGGTCTCTGTGAGCCTGTATGTGGGTTTATTGACTTTTACCTACAGGAGTGCGTTAAAACACTCCCATCCTTTGTCAGAGATACGAATGATGTATTAAAGAGACTAGATAGTCTGGTCCTTGAGGATGATATGTGGTTTGTTACTTGCGACGTGGAGTCCCTCTATACGTCGATTGGGCACAGCCACGGGATGTGGGCCATACAATTTTTTCTAAATATGACTAACCTCGAGGGTGGATTGGTACAACTCATTCTTGATTTACTTTATTTTGTGTTGACTCATAATTTTTTTGTCTTTAAGGACCGTTCTTTCCTACAGCTCCAGGGCACATCAATGGGGGCGTCATGTGCGCCCTCTTATGCTAATTTGTTCCTGGGGCTGTGGGAAAGAAATACGGTCCTTGAGACACCTGTTCACGGCTCTGTCGTCTCGTGGCTGCGCTATATCGACGATGTATTTTTTATTTGGCAGGGCTCCATGTCTCAACTTGATTCCTTCCTTGGCCACCTCAATAACAATGCCCTCAATATTAAATTGACCTGGAAATATAGTCAAGCAACTATTGACTTCTTAGATCTCCATATCTTCAAGTCTAATGATGGTACAGTGCTGACGGATATTTTCCGTAAAAGCACTGCAACCAATGCACTCCTGCATTATTCGTCTGCGCACCCACCAAAACTAAAGAGCTCAATACCGGTCGGACAGTTTTTACGTGCACGCCGTATTTGCTCTACCGAGGAATTGTTCCATAAACAGGCAAGGGATCTACATGATAGATTTAAAAAACGAGGTTACCCCAATAATGATATCCTTCGTGGGTATTCCCGTGCTTTAAAAACAGATAGAAGTAGTTTGCTACTTGTTCTAAGAAGGACAAATCCAAACAAACTACACCGAGATTTATTACTAAGTTTAATTCCAATTGGTCAGAAATCAATCAGATCTTCAGAAGACATTGGTCGGTACTTTTGACAGATAAAGACCTTAAAAAACAACTGACCTCTTATCCTTCTATTACATGGCGTAAATCGCAGACACTGGGTGACGTCCTTTGCAGGAGTCATTATATACCTCCTAAAAATTCCACTTCTTTCCTTCAGAATACCAGGGGCCCCCCATGGGGATGTTTTCCTTGCGGAAACTGTTCAGCCTGCCGCTACATTATTAGGAGTAAAGAATTTCCTAATGCAAAAGGAGACAAAAATTATAAGATTGTGCATCATATTACATGCAACACAGATGCAGTAATATATCATGCCAGCTGCCCTTGCGGATTAATATACATCGGTATATTTACAAGACTCCTTAAAGTCCGCATTCAAGAGCATATCAGGGACATTAGGAATGCAGCGGACTGTTTAGATCCACATTCATTGAAAACCATTCCAAGGCATTTTTATGACGTCCATAACTGCAACCCGAAGGGCTTTATTGCCCGGGGCATAGACCATGTGTACACAGGTATACTGTACGCGGTGGCAATATTAAGCAAAAACTTCTTCAGAAGGAAACCCGATGGATGGTTATTTTGGATACGGTGACACCTAATGGTCTCAATGAGACCATCAGCTTCAAGTCCTTTTTATAGACGTGTTTATTATTTTGAAAAAACAAATAACTACCTGCGCCTCTACACCAATAAATGCAAAAAGAAATGTCCCCACAAAGTGAAAAACTGCTGGATGAATGGCGATGCAATTGTGACAGAATTGTTTAGCTGGCATACATAAAAGTGTTGGTGTAGAACACTTACTGTCACAACAGCAGAGGGCTGGATTGAGGAAGAGGAAGTCCTGGCTCAGTACAGATGGTAATCGGACCGCGCGCCCAGATCAGGCAAGCCGAATGTGCCGGGGCAGGGAGCGTCCTCCCTGTTGCTGGAACCACTAAGCTGGACTGGGAAACACGGAGTCCGGAAGTAGCGCAGCGTCCTCAGGCCACGAGGCGCCGCTAGTACGAGATGGACAGGACAGGGGCGGGACAAAAAATAGGTGACGTCACCGTGGTACCGTGGTACGAGAGGCAGGAAGGGTCAAAAATCGTTCCAACGCGTTTCGAAGGTACACGGACCTTCTTCGTCAGGGATCGAGACCCATAGCAGAGCCTGCCTTATGTACCTTTGACAAACCCCCGCCCTCTCGCCATGTGACAGTAAACCAAAGAAAGAATATTGATTGCTGCACTATGTGTTTACAGAGAAAACAGCAAGGAGTAATAAAACAGAAAAGTGTACAAAGAAAAAGGTGAATAAGTAATGTTTACATCTATGTGTATGGCAATGCCTGAATGATACCTTAAAAGTAAAAAATCTTTATTTGGTTAAAATAGGAATAGACCTAAAAATAAATATATTTAATAGAGCCCTTAATGAATCCATAGATGTATATGTATGTGCACGAACACTTAATGAGGGTTAGATCGATATTATAATGTATTACCGTATTAACAAATTCACTAACTGGCTCGCACATTACATATATACAAAATAAATAAATTGGGGTAAAGTAAAATAAAGTAAAATAAAATAAAATAAACCATGCAAGTTGTGAGGAAGTAGGATAGTAATCATAGAACTAATCTCACAAATAGTGGAGCTTTAAAATATTTTTCATAAAAATACACTTGCATGCGTGTGTTCATTATTCAGCCTAATACGTGACTACGGCTAAAAAGTACTAAAAAGTACTAAAAACCCCCCCTACCCCCCATATTCGTACAGGGGTAAGGCGTGAATGACATAATGCGACACAGGTTCTGATTGATGACCTAAGGAAACGCATATAATTCTATCTCGTGGTTTAACCCAGTAGGGGCCAGGCTATCCAGGGTGAAAATCCATTGGGATTCCACCCTAGACATTTTTCTAATGTAATCCCCACCCCTCTTATTTTTATGGATAACCTGTATGCCACAGAAATGAATACCTCGAACAGATCTACTGTGGCATTCAAAAAAATGTCTAGAGAGGGGGTGACCTAAAAAGCCCTTTTTGATGTTGTTAAAATGTTCCCTTAAACGGTCACGGAGCCTGCGTTTTGTACGCCCAACATATATTTTGCCACAAGGGCACTGAATTAGATAAATGACTCCCGCGGTAGAACATGTAATAAAGTCTCTAATCTCGAATTGTTGTTTATTATGTGCATCTAGAAATATAGTCTGCCTAGTTTTCTGGAAGTGGGTCTTAATGCAACATAAACAAGTACCACAAGGTACAAAACCTTTAGAAGAGGTAGCTAGTGGTATGCAAGATCCATCCTTAACGGTGGGAGCAATCAGGTTACCCAGAGTTTGGGCCTTCCTAAAAATAAATTTTGGATGGGGTGCCAAAAATTCACCAATTTTTCTATCCCCCTGAAGGATAAACCAATATTTAGATATTATGTTTCTAAATTGTTTATAATTGTGATGGAACTGGGTAACAATAGGTAAATCCTCACCCTATAACTTCTAAAAATAGTAGGGGCCCTACCCCCCGCCCTGCAGTAAATCGGGATTTTTTCCAAATAAAATCAAACAGACCAAGAGGGGCAAAAGAGGGGGGAAACTCACCAAAACAAAAACAAAAGTAGTTTCCAATCCCACCCCTAATTCTTCTATTCAAAAAAATTTTAACCTAAGCTCTTACCCTCTGTCCACATCGGACTATTCTCTCCTGCAAAAGGGTTTAAAATTTGCCCCTACAACTAGATCTAAACCATTCGATTTATATATTAGTTTAAAAAAATTTCTACGCAACCTAGCTATTAAAAAGTATTTTTTAAAGAAAGGAGCGGCGGCGTCCCTCCAGGCCCATTTAGTACCATCTCAATTCAACCATACCGGTTTAGCTAAACCATCTACATTTAATCCAATCCAGGAGTACTCCAGTGCCTTTCACACATTTGAAACAATGGTGGTATCTGACATCAGGAAGATGAAACCTAAGAACTGGAAATATACTCCACACAATTTAAGTATACAGGAACAAGCGGCCATACAAAACCTCCAAAATAATAATAATATCATTATACGCCCAGCAGACAAAGGAGGGGGCATAGTTATACTCAATAAATGAATGTATCATGCTGAGTCATTGAGGTTGCTTGGTGACACACAAACATACAAGAAATTGAGCTCCAATCCAACCATCAAATATATCCAATATCTTGACATCCTAACCTCAAAGGGCAAGTATGATGGCATATTAAACAACAAAGAGTTTCAATTTGTTATGAATAAAACTCCAAGTGTAGCAGTATTCTACCACATTCCTAAACTACACAAAAACCAAGAATGCCCACCAGGGAGGCCAATAATTTCAGGCATTAATTGCCTTACTTCAAACCTTTCTAGATATGTGGACACTTATCTCCAAAAATGCCTGGCCCTGGTTCCAGCATACCTCAAGGACACCAGTCATACATTACAGGCCCTCGGGGAAATTCCTTGGAAAAAGGGCTTCATACTCGGCACTCTTGATATCAAATCACTTTACACCGTAATTGACCACCAGAAGGGGTGCGAAGCATCTGAACATTTCCTCAGAAAATTGGGGATTCATAAAGAGGCACAAATTAGGTTTATTATTGATTGTATTCGCTTCATTCTACACCATAATTATTTTACATATGAAGGCCAGTTCTACCTGCAAACCTGGGGAACGGCCATGGGTACCCGCTTTGCCCCTAGCTATGCGAACCTGTACGTAGCCAAGTGGAGGAGTCATATATCTTTCAGTCTGGCCAACTATATCCTGGTTTGGTCATGTGGCGTAGATTTATCGATGACGTCCTATTTATCTGGGAAGGTCCATTAGAAGGCCTTAACAGGTTCATCTCTAACCTTAACATTAACCCGTTTGGCCTGGAATTCACGTCTACCATCAGTACAACTAATGTCAACTTTTTGGATCTGGAAATATTTATTGAGAAGGAGACCATCTGCACCAAATGTCATCGTAAAGAGGTAGATGCTAATAGTTACATTGACATCAGTAGCTGTCATCTTCCTATTTGGCTAACCAGTATCCCCAAGGGCCAATTTACAAGAGTGAGATGTAATTGCTCGAAAATTCAGGACTACCATCAGGAAACCGATTATTTAACACAACAGTTTATAGAAAAAGGCTATCCTATGTCATTGTTACAAAAAAATAAAAAAGAAGTTGAGCAATTACCTAGGGATAGTCTGGTCCATAAGGATCAACCCGAGACTACTCGCTCACCCTCTATTATAGAACAAATCGGGGATTTACCTATTGTTACCCAGTTCCATCACAATTATAAACAATTTAGAAACATAATATCTAAATATTGGTTTATCCTTCAGGGGGATAGAAAAATTGGTGAATTTTTGGCACCCCATCCAAAATTTATTTTTAGGAAGGCCCAAACTCTGGGTAACCTGATTGCTCCCACCGTTAAGGATGGATCTTGCATACCACTAGCTACCTCTTCTAAAGGTTTTGTACCTTGTGGTACTTGTTTATGTTGCATTAAGACCCACTTCCAGAAAACTAGGCAGACTATATTTCTAGATGCACATAATAAACAACAATTCGAGATTAGAGACTTTATTACATGTTCTACCGCGGGAGTCATTTATCTAATTCAGTGCCCTTGTGGCAAAATATATGTTGGGCGTACAAAACGCAGGCTCCGTGACCGTTTAAGGGAACATTTTAACAACATCAAAAAGGGCTTTTTAGGTCACCCCCTCTCTAGACATTTTTTTGAATGCCACAGTAGATCTGTTCGAGGTATTCATTTCTGTGGCATACAGGTTATCCATAAAAATAAGAGGGGTGGGGATTACATTAGAAAAATGTCTAGGGTGGAATCCCAATGGATTTTCACCCTGGATAGCCTGGCCCCTACTGGGTTAAACCACGAGATAGAATTATATGCGTTTCCTTAGGTCATCAATCAGAACCTGTGTCGCATTATGTCATTCACGCCTTACCCCTGTACGAATATGGGGGGTAGGGGGTGGTTTTTAGTACTTTTTAGTACTTTTTAGCCGTAGTCACGTATTAGGCTGAATAATGAACACACGCATGCAAGTGTATTTTTATGAAAAAATTTTAAAGCTCCACTATTTGTGAGATTAGTTCTATGATTACTATCCTACTTCCTCACAACTTGCATGGTTTATTTTAGTTTATTTTACTTTATTTTACTTTACCCCAATTTATTTATTTTGTATATATGTAATGTGCGAGCCAGTTAGTGAATTTGTTAATACGGTAATACATTATAATATCGATCTAACCCTCATTAAGTGTTTGTGCACATACATATACATCTATGGATTCATTAAGGTCTCTATTAAATATATTTATTTTTAGGTCTATTCCTATTTTAACCAAATAAAGATTTTTTACTTTTAAGGTATCATTCAGGCATTGCCATACACATAGATGTAAACATTACTTATTCACCTTTTTCTTTGTACACTTTTCTGTTTTATTACTCCTTGCTGTTTTCTCTGTAAACACATAGTGCAGCAATCAATATTCTTTCTTTGGTTTACTGTCACATGGCAAGAGGGCGGGGGTTTGTCAAAGGTACATAAGGCAGGCTCTGCTATGGGTCTCGATCCCTGACGAAGAAGGTCGTGTACCTTCGAAACGCGTTGGAACGATTTTTGACCCTTCCTGCCTCTCGTACCACGGTACCACGGTGACGTCACCTATTTTTTGTCCCGCCCCCGTCCTGTCCATCTCGTACTAGCGGCGCCTCGTGGCCTGAGGACGCCGCGCTACTTCCGGACTCCGTGTTTCCCAATCCAGCTTAGTGGTTCCAGCAACAGGGAGGACGCTCCCTGCCCCGGCACATTCGGCTTGCCTGATCTGGGCGCGCGGTCCGATTACCATCTGTACTGAGCCAGGACTTCCTCTTCCTCAATCCAGCCCTCTGCTGTTGTGACAGTAAGTGTTCTACACCAACACTTTTATGTATGCCAGCTAAACAATTCTGTCACAATTGCATCGCCATTCATCCAGCATTTTTTCACTTTGTGGGGACATTTCTTTTTGCATTTATTGGTGTAGAGGCGCAGGTAGTTATTTGTTTTTTCATTTATCTACACCATCACTTGGTTACTTTGGAGTCAGCATTAGCACAGCAGCTGACTCAACTCCAGCAGCCTCTTCACACATCTTTCGTTCATTCAAGTTTATCTCTGTAGTTAGCGCCAGTGTGTTTTATATCTTCATCTTTATCCTTTTGCTGTGTACATACACTTAGGCGGCACTACATGGCGATTAGCGCTATCAGAGCTGATAGGGAACTACGTTTTTCTCGGGTACAGGATCGCTTTCCTTTGGATGGCTCTAGGGCCAAAATAGACCAACAGGTTAAAGATCTTCTGAGGAGTCTTGAAAAATACCTCCTTATGGAATTACGTGACCTGTGGAGGTAGCCACCTTAGAAAAATACATTCAAGCCAAAGTCATACCAAAAGGACTGGTCATTTATAAAAATCTAGCAGGGGACTTTGGCAATGAGGCGATTCAACATGAATGGGACACAATGTTTGCCAACTTCTCCTTTAAGACGTTACAGTTTATTATTGAAAAGAGAACCATCAATCTTAAAATCACCAGTGGCCAGGTAATTAAACTGCTTGACCAACTTGAACAATTTGAGTATTTGGAGAATTTCCATGACTTGGTAGAGAACATATTATCTAGATTGAAAACTAAGGAACAAGAGATTATCACCAAAAAAATTAAGAAATTTCAAAGGGACAATATTCCCAGGGACACTTATCTTAATGCATCGGGTAGGATGGAATTAGAAACATCCACCCTTCAACAGAGGCCAGATGACCTATTAACCTTAGATGAATATAATATCACACCATCTCAAAATATACCAGAACAGTCATCAGTTTTTTCGGTGTATAACAATTCCAATTCTACTCAATACACTCCAGTAACGCATCACGATAAGGAAATGAACAGGCAGCCATCTGCTATTCATTCAAATCACATAAGATCTACCATTTTGGAACTATCCTTTGATATTGGTACTACTCCAAAACTTACTCCAACATCATTAGGTGAAACATGCAGAGATACTGCCTCTTCTCATATCTCTTTATCTAATAGATATATTCCGTTAACACCCATGGAAACGGATGTGGAAACTTCAGCACCCCAAAACAGTCGTGGGTCATATCCTGCTATTGCGACGACATCCACTAACACGCAATCCCATTCTCGGTTTAAGTCCAACACCATATCAAAATGGGCTCCTATTAATAAAGTCATAAATACTAGTAGAACCAATGTGGATAAAACTAAAAATCCTCACCCTATAACTTCTAAAAATAGTAGGGGCCCTACCCCCCGCCCTGCAGTAAATCGGGATTTTTTCCAAATAAGATCAAACAGACCAAGAGGGGCAAAAGAGGGGGGAAACTCACCAAAACAAAAGCAAAAGTAGTTTCCAATCCCACCCCTAATTCTTCTATTCAAAAAATTTTTAACCTAAGCTCTTACCCTCTGTCCACATCGGACTATTCTCTCCTGCAAAAGGGTTTAAAATTTGCCCCTACAACTAGATCTAAACCATTCGATTTATATATTAGTTTAAAAAAAATTCTACGCAACCTAGCTATTAAAAAGTATTTTTTAAAGAAAGGAGCGGCGGCGTCCCTCCAGGCCCATTTAGTACCATCTCAATTCAACCATACCGGTTTAGCTAAACCATCTACATTTAATCCAATCCAGGAGTACTCCAGTGCCTTCCACACATTTGAAACAATGGTGGTATCTGACATCAGGAAGATGAAACCTAAGAACTGGAAATATACTCCACACAATTTAAGTATACAGGAACAAGCGGCCATACAAAACCTCCAAAATAATAATAATATCATTATACGCCCAGCAGACAAAGGAGGGGGCATAGTTATACTCAATAAATGAATGTATCATGCTGAGTCATTGAGGTTGCTTGGTGACACACAAACATACAAGAAATTGAGCTCCAATCCAACCATCAAATATATCCAATATCTTGACATCCTAACCTCAAAGGGCAAGTATGATGGCATATTAAACAACAAAGAGTTTCAATTTGTTATGAATAAAACTCCAAGTGTAGCAGTATTCTACCACATTCCTAAACTACACAAAAACCAAGAATGCCCACCAGGGAGGCCAATAATTTCAGGCATTAATTGCCTTACTTCAAACCTTTCTAGATATGTGGACACTTATCTCCAAAAATGCCTGGCCCTGGTTCCAGCATACCTCAAGGACACCAGTCATACATTACAGGCCCTCGGGGAAATTCCTTGGAAAAAGGGCTTCATACTCGGCACTCTTGATATCAAATCACTTTACACCGTAATTGACCACCAGAAGGGGTGCGAAGCATCTGAACATTTCCTCAGAAAATTGGGGATTCATAAAGAGGCACAAATTAGGTTTATTATTGATTGTATTCGCTTCATTCTACACCATAATTTTTTTACATATGAAGGCCAGTTCTACCTGCAAACCTGGGAACTGCCATGGGTACCCGCTTTGCCCCTAGCTATGCGAACCTGTACGTAGCCAAGTGGGAGGAGTCATATATCTTTCAGTCTGGCCAACTATATCCTGGTTTGGTCATGTGGCGTAGATTTATCGATGACGTCCTATTTATCTGGGAAGGTCCATTAGAAGGCCTTAACAGGTTCATCTCTAACCTTAACATTAACCCGTTTGGCCTGGAATTCACGTCTACCATCAGTACAACTAATGTTAACTTTTTGGATCTGGAAATATTTATTGAGAAGGAGACCATCTGCACCAAATGTCATCGTAAAGAGGTAGATGCTAATAGTTACATTGACATCAGTAGCTGTCATCTTCCTATTTGGCTAACCAGTATCCCTAAGGGCCAATTTACAAGAGTGAGACGTAATTGCTCGAAAATTCAGGACTACCATCAGGAAACCGATTATTTAACACAACAGTTTATAGAAAAAGGCTATCCTATGTCATTGTTACAAAAAAATAAAAAAGAAGTTGAGCAATTACCTAGGGATAGTCTGGTCCATAAGGATCAACCCGAGACTACTCGCTCACCCTCTATTATAGAACAAATCGGGGATTTACCTATTGTTACCCAGTTCCATCACAATTATAAACAATTTAGAAACATAATATCTAAATATTGGTTTATCCTTCAGGGGGATAGAAAAATTGGTGAATTTTTGGCACCCCATCCAAAATTTATTTTTAGGAAGGCCCAAACTCTGGGTAACCTGATTGCTCCCACCGTTAAGGATGGATCTTGCATACCACTAGCTACCTCTTCTAAAGGTTTTGTACCTTGTGGTACTTGTTTATGTTGCATTAAGACCCACTTCCAGAAAACTAGGCAGACTATATTTCTAGATGCACATAATAAACAACAATTCGAGATTAGAGACTTTATTACATGTTCTACCGCGGGAGTCATTTATCTAATTCAGTGCCCTTGTGGCAAAATATATGTTGGGCGTACAAAACGCAGGCTCCGTGACCGTTTAAGGGAACATTTTAACAACATCAAAAAGGGCTTTTTAGGTCACCCCTCTCTAGACACTTTTTTGAATGCCACAGTAGATCTGTTCGAGGTATTCATTTCTGTGGCATACAGGTTATCCATAAAAATAAGAGGGGTGGGGATTACATTAGAAAAATGTCTAGGGTGGAATCCAATGGATTTTCACCCTGGATAGCTGGCCCCTACTGGGTTAACCACGAGATAGAATATATGCGTTTACTTAGGTCATCAATCAGAACTGTGTCGCATTATGTCATCACGCCTTACCCCTGTACGAATATGGGGGTAGGGGTGGTTTAGTACTTTTTAGTACTTTTTAGCCGTAGTCACGTATTAGGCTGAATAATGAACACACGCATGCAAGTGTATTTTATGAAAAAATATTTTAAAGCTCCACTATTTGTGAGATTAGTTCTATGATTACTATCCTACTTCCTCACAACTTGCATGGTTTATTTTTAGTTTATTTTACTTTATTTTACTTTACCCCAATTTATTTATTTTGTATATATGTAATGTGCGAGCCAGTTTAGTGAATTTGTTAATACGGTAATACATTATAATATCGATCTAACCCTCATTAAGTGTTTGTGCACATACATATACATCTATAGATTCATTAAGGTCTCTATTAACCCCTTACTGCCATCGGACGTACTATCCCGTCCATGGTACCTGGGCCCGTATGACCGGGGACAGGATAGTACGTCATAGGCGATCAGCTGCGCTCCTGAGGGGAGCGCAGCTAATCGCCGCCGGGTGTCAGCTGATTATCACAGCTGACACCCATGACTGTGTGTCAGGAGCGTCACGGACCGCTCCCGGCACATTAACCCCTTGCACACCGCGATCAAACATGATCGCGGTGTACTGGGGGCACAGGGGAGGATCGCGCAGGGTGGGGCTCCCTGCGCGCCCCCTGAGACCCTCAGAGCAGCGCGATGTGATCGCGCTGTTCTGAGGGCTTCCTCCCTCCCAGGACCCGGATCCAAGATGGCGCCGGGGTCCTGGAGGGAGGCGGCTTCCTCAGTGCCTGCTGAGAGCAGGCACTGAGAAGCCTGCAGCTATGCCTGAGCGATCGCTGGTGTGACAGAGTGCTGTGCACACTGTCACACCAGCGATCTGATAAAATACTGTGATGTCCCACCCTGGGACAAAGTAAAAAAGTTAAAAAAGTAAAAATAAACATGTGTAAAAAAAAAATCCAAAATAAATAAAAAAAAAAAAAATATTCCCCAATAAATTCATTTTTTCCTGTAAATAAAAAAAAAAAAACAATAAAAGTACACATATTTGGTATCGCCGCATCCGTAACGACCCCCCCTATAAAATTGTCCCACTAGTTAACCCCTTTAGTGAACCCCTTAAAAAAAAAAAAAAAAACGAAGCAAAAAATCAATGCTTTATCATCATACCGCCGAACAAAAAGTGGAATAACACGCGATGAAAAAGACCGATATAAAAAATCATGGTACCGCTGAAAACGTCATCTTGTCCCGCAAAAAACGAGCCATCATAAAGCATCATCAGCGAAAAAATAAAAAAGTTATAGCTCGCAGAATAAAGCGATGCAAAAATAATTATTTTTTATATAAAATTGTTTTTATTCTATAAAAGCGCCAAAACATGAAAAAATGATATAAATGAGGTATCGCCATAATCGTACTGACCCGAAGAATAAAACTGCTTTATCAATTTTACCACACGCGGAACGGTATAAACGCCTCCCCAAAAGAAATTCATGAATTGCTGATTTTTGTTCATTCTAACCTCCCAAAAATCGAAATAAAAAGCGATCAAAAAACGTCATGTGCTCAAAAATGGTACCAATAAAAATGTCAACTCGTCCCGCAAAAAATAAGACATCACATGACTCTGTGGGCCAAAATATGCAAAAATTATAGCTCTCAAAATGTGATGATGCAAAAACTATTTTTGCAATAAAAAGCGTCTTTTAGCGTGACAGCTGCCAATCATAAAAACCCGCTATAAATAGTAAATCAAACCCCCCTTTATCACCCCCTTAGTAAGGGAAAAATAATAAAATTAAAAAAAAGCATTTATTTCCATTTTCCCATTAGGGTTAGGGTTAGGGTTGCGGCTAAAGTTAGGGTTAGGGTTGGCGCTAAAGTTAGGATTAGGGTTAGGGTTGGGATTAGGGGTGTGTTAGGGTTAGGTTTGTGGTTATGGTTGGGACTAGGGTTAGGGGTGTGTTGGGGTTAGGGTTGGAGTTAGAATTGGGGGGTTTCAGCTGTTTAGGCACATCAGGGGCTCTCCAAATGTGACATGGCGTCTGATCTCAATTCCAGCCAATTCTGCGTTGAAAAAGTCAAACGGTGCTCCTTCACTTCTCAGCTCTGCCATGCGTCCAAACAGTAGTTTATCCCCACATATGGGGTATCAGCGTACTCTGGACCCCAAGAGTTATTGTGCAATTTGTCCTATTTCTTCTGCTACCCTTGGGAAAATAAAAAACTGGGGGCGAAAATATCATTTTTGTACAAAAAAAAATATTTTTTTGTTTTTACGGCTGTACATTATAAACTTCTGTGAAGCACTTGGGGCTTCATAGCGCTCACCACACATCTAGATAAGTTCCTTGTGGGGTCTATTTTCCAAAATGGGGTCACTTGTTGGGGATTTCCACTGTTTAGGCGCATCAGGGGCTCTCCAAATGCGACATGACGCCCCCAGACCATTCCATCAAAGTCTGCAATCCAAAACGTCACTACTTCCCTTCCGAGCCCCAACGTGTACCCATACAGTAGTTTTCTCCCACATATTGGATATCAGCGTACTCAGGACAAATTGGACAACAACTTTTGGGGTCCAATTTCTCCTGTTACCCTTGTAAAAATAAAATATTGGGGCAAAAAATTCATTTTTGCAAAAAAAAAAAAGGATTTTTTATTTTTACGGCTGTGCGTTATAAACTTCTGTGAAGCACTTCGGGGTTCAAAGTGCTCACCACACATCTAGACAAGTTCCTTGTGGGGTCTATTTTCCAAAATGGGGTCACTTGTGGGGGGTTTCCACTGTTTAGGCGCATCAGGGGCTCTCCAAATGCGACATGACGCCCCCAGACCATTCCATCAAAGTCTGCAATACAAAACGTCACTACTTCCCTTCCGAGCCCTGACGTGCGCCCATACAGTAGTTTTCTCCCACATATTGGGTATCAGCGTACTCAGGACAAATTGGACAACAACTTTTGGGGTCCAATTTCTCCTGTTACCCTTGTGAAAATAAAATATTGGGGGCAAAAAAAATCATTTTTGTAAAAAAAAAAAAGATTTTTTATTTTTACGGCTGTACGTTATAAACTTCTGTGAAGCACTTCGGGGTTCAAAGTGCTCACCACACATCTAGATAAGTTCCTTGTGGGGTCTATTTGCCAAAATGGGGTCACTTGTGGGGGGTTTCCACTGTATAGGTGCATCAGGGGCTCTCCAAATGTGACATGACGCCCCCAGACCATTCCATCAAAGTCTGCAATCCAAAACGTCACTACTTCCCTTCCGAGCCCTGACGTGCGCCCATACAGTAGTTTTCTCCCACATATTGGGTATTAGCGTACTCAGGACAAATTGGACAACAACTTTTGTGTTCCAATTTCTTCTGTTACCCTTGTGAAAATAAAATATTGGGGGCGAAAAAAAATCATTTTTGTAAAAAAAAAAGATTTTTTATTTTTACGGCTGTACGTTATAAACTTCTGTGAAGCACTTCGGGGTTCAAAGTGCTCACCACACATCTAGATAAGTTCCTTGTGGGGTCTATTTGCCAAAATGGGGTCACTTGTGGGGGGTTTCCACTGTATAGGTGCATCAGGGGCTCTCCAAATGTGACATGACGCCCCCAGACCATTCCATCAAAGTCTGCAATCCAAAACGTCACTACTTCCCTTCCGAGCCCTGACGTGCGCCCATACAGTAGTTTTCTCCCACATATTGGGTATCAGCGTACTCAGGACAAATTGGACAACAACTTTTGGGTTCCAATTTCTTTTGTTACCCTTGTGAAAATAAAATATTGGGGACGAAAAAATCATTTTTGTAAAAAAAAAAAGATTTTTTATTTTACGGCTGTACGTTATAAACTTTAGTGAAACACCTGGGGGTTAAAAGTTCTCACCACACATCTAGATAAGTTCCTTGAGGGGTCTAGTTTCCAAAATGGCGTCATTTATGGGGGTTTCCACTGTTTAGGCAGATCAGGAGCTCTCCAAACACGACATGGCGTCCAGCCAATTCTGCGTTGAAAAAGTCAGACGGCGCTCCTTCCCTTCCAAACTCTGCCATGCACCCAAACAGTGGTTTACCCCCACATATGGGGTATCAGCGCACTCAGGACAAATTGCACAATAACTTTTGGAGTCTTGTTACCCTTGGAAAAAATAAAAATTGGGGTGAAAAGATCATTTTTGTGGAAAAAATATGATTTTTAAATTTTACGGCTCTACGTTATAAACTTGTGTGAAGCACTTGGGGGTTCAAATTGCTCACCAAAGATCTAGAAAAGTTCCTTAGGGGGTCTAGTTTCCAAAATGGGGTCATTTGTGGGGGGTTTCCACTGTTTAGGCACATCAGGGGCTCTCCAAATGCAACATGGCATCCAATCTCAATTCCAGCCAATTTTGGTTGGAAAAAGTCAAATGGTGCTCCTTCCATTCCGAGCTCTGCCGTGCGCCCAAACAGTGGTTCCCACCCACATATGGGGTATCAGTGTACTCAGGACAAATTGGACAACAACTTATGTGGTCCAATTTCTCCTGTTACCCTTGAGAAAATAAAAAATTAGTGACTAAAAGATAATTTTTGTGGGAAAAAAATAGGATTTTTTATTTTCATGCCCGGGCATTATAGACTTGTGTGAAGCACTTTGGGGTTCAAAGTGCTCACCAAAGATCTAGATAAGTTCCTTAGGGGGTATAGTTTCCAAAATGGGGTCACTTGTGGGGGGTTTCCACTGTTTAGGCTCATCTGGGGCACTGCAAACGGAACATGACCCCCATCAACGTCTGCATTCCAAAACGTTACTACTTCCTTTCCAAGCCCTGCCATGCACCCAAACAGTTCCCCCCCACATATGGGGTATCAGCGTACTCAGGACAAATTGGACAACAACTTTTGGGGTCCAATTTCCTTGGGAAAATTCAAAAATTTGGGACTAAAAAATCATTTTTGTGGAAAATTGTTTTTTTTTTTTTCACACCCAGGCATTATAAGCTTTTGTGAAACACTTGGGAGTTCAAAGTGCTCACAACAGATCTAGATAAGTACCTTAGGGGGTCTAGTTTCTAAAATGGTGTCACTTGTGGGGGTTTCCACTGTTTAGGCGCATCAGGGGCTCTCCAAACACAACATGGCGTCCAATCTCAATTCCAGCCAATTTTAGTTTGAAAAAGTCAAACGGCGCTCCTTCCCTTACGAGCTCTGCCGTGTGCCCAAACAGTGGTTTTCCCCCACATATTGGGTATTGGCATACTCAGGAGAAATTGCATAACAACCTTATCTGTCCATTTTCTCCTTTTACCCTTGTGAAAATAAAAAAAAAGTTTGTAAAAGATCATTTTTGTGGCTAAAAAGTTAAATATTCATTTTTTCCTTCCACGTTGCTTTAGTTCCTGTGAAGCACCTGAAGGGTTAATAATCTTCTTGAATGTGGTTTTGAGTACCTTGAGGGGTGCAGTTTTTAGAATGGTGTCACTTTTGGGTATTTTCTGCCACATAGACCCCTCAAAGTGACTTCAAATGAGAGGTGGTCCCTAAAAAAAATGGCTTTGTAAATTTTGTTGTAAAAATGAGAAATCGCTGGTCAACTTTTAACCCTTATAACTTCCTAACAAAAAAAATTTTGGTTCCAAAATTGTGCTGATGTAAAGTAGACATGTGGGAAATGTTATTTCTTAACTATTTTATGTGACATATTTCTCTGTTTTAAGGGAATAAAAATTCAAAGTTTGAAAATTGCAAAATTTTAAAAATTTTCGCCATATTTGCGGTTTTTTCAAAAATAAACGCAAGTTATATCGAAGAAATTTTACTTCTAACGTGAAGTACAATATGTCACAAGAAAACAATCTCAGAATCGCGAAGATCCGTTGAAGCGTTCCAGAGTTATAACCTCATAAAGAGACAGTGGTCAGAATTGTAAAAATTGGCCCGGTCATTAACGTGCAAACCACCCTTGGGGGTGAAGGGGTTAAATATATTTATTTTTAGGTCTATTCCTATTTTAACCAAATAAAGATTTTTTACTTTTAAGGTATCATTCAGGCATTGCCATACACATAGATGTAAACATTACTTATTCACCTTTTTCTTTGTACACTTTTCTGTTTTATTACTCCTTGCTGTTTTCTCTGTAAACACATAGTGCAGCAATCAATATTATTTCTTTGGTTTACTGTCACATGGCGAGAGGGCGGGGGTTTGTCAAAGGTACATAAGGCAGGCTCTTGCTATGGGTCTCGATCCCTGACGAAGAAGGTCCGTGTACCTTCGAAACGCGTTGGAACGATTTTTGACCCTTCCTGCCTCTCGTACCACGGTACCACGGTGACGTCACCTATTTTTTGTCCCGCCCCCATCCTGTCCATCTCGTACTAGCGGCGCCTCGTGGCCTGAGGACGCCGCGCTACTTCCAGGACTCCGTGTTTCCCAGTCCAGCTTAGTGGTTCCAGCAACAGGGAGGACGCTCCCTGCCCCGGCACATTCGGCTTGCCTGATCTGGGCGCGCGGTCCGATTACCATCTGTACTGAGCCAGGACTTCCTCTTCCTCAATCCAGCCCTCTGCTGTTGTGACAGTAAGTGTTCTACACCAACACTTTTATGTATGCCAGCTAAACAATTCTGTCACAATTGCATCGCCATTCATCCAGCATTTTTCACTTTGTGGGGACATTTCTTTTTGCATTTATTGGTGTAGAGGCGCAGGTAGTTATTTGTTTTTTCATTTATCTACACCATCACTTGGTTACTTTGGAGTCAGCATTAGCACAGCAGCTGACTCAACTCCAGCAGCCTCTTCACACATCTTTCGTTCATTCAAGTTTATCTCTGTAGTTAGCGCCAGTGTGTTTTATATCTTCATCTTTATCCTTTTGCTGTGTTTATTATTTTCTTTTCTTTTTATTCTTTAATATTTTTCTCTTATATGTCTTTCATTTTTTCTTCTTCTTTTACCAATCACATTAGGTACGGTGTTTAGTATGGTCTTTTTCTTGGTATTAATTTTTACTTTTTCCTAGGTTCTTTGATACAAGATGTGTATATATATTTACATTTCCTGGATTTAATCGCGAACCTTCTATCCAAGCGAATTCTTCAGAAGACGAATGAAATGATGACCTCTGCTTATATCCAGACCGGATGTACCTTATGGACTATATCACAATATGGATTATCTACATTACTTAGATATATGTATATAGTATCTATAGAAGTTCCCATGGCTATTGCTATAGCTATCATCATATACATTATACCCTAATGACTAGTCTTTCTGATTTGATATCTGCTGATTGTAATCTAATAATTATGTTATCATTATTATCATTTATTATTTTTTCATATATTTGTTCATCTATTATCTTCACACATATTATTTGGTAGATATTTTATTATGTGGGTTATAATAATCCTTGTTTGCTCTATATTATTGTATATGGGACCCCCTTTGCTGGTTTATGGACAGGGCAATATTCAGCCACCTGGGATTTATGTCTCCTTTGAGACAGTGTTTGTAATTTTCCCCTTATTGGGTTCTTATATTTTCGCCCTTTTTGACTACGTTTGCCGACTATTCATTATGGCCTTATATTGACATCAGTCTTTGAGAGGCTATTCCAGATGGACGGGGATCTTATACACTCTCATCATACTTTGTGCGCAGACGCACCTCTTGTGTGCGCTGTATCCGGCCCATGGTGTCCCGGGTTCGGACGCGTTGCCGTGGTGATGGGTGGGGATGACGCACGTCCTCCCCCCCATCATGCACGGCGCGCTCCGGCCCGCGTCACCGTGGGGCGGAGCATCACACTGAGCAGTGCGCCGATTCGCTTTCTAACTCGGCTCCTCCTCATTGGTCCGCCGGTCTCATGCTGCTACGGTGTGGACATGATACCATGGTGCCGGTTGGTGATGAATTCTCCCTCCCGTCATGCATGGCGCGTTCTGAGCGGTAGCGTGGGGCGATACTCCATGTGGAGAGATGACCGTGATTCGCTCTTGATTTAAATCACTTCCTACTTAAACTCCGAGCCCAGCACGTCTCACTATGCCTCCTGACGAAACCGAGGACGGTGAAACGCGCGTCGGGGCTTTTCTACGGTCCCATCTGGTGCTACTACACCTGACTATACCATGTCACAAGGTAATTGGTAATCCTTTCATTATGAATGGCTGACATATATATTATTGCCTTTTTCATTAGCCTTTTTTAGGGGCCAGATCTTGCTGAACACTTTGGTAATTAACTATGCGATCTCTGTCTCAATTTTATACCTGAATTATTATATGTGTCTGGCCTTTAAACTATTTAAACTATTGATATTTGGGAAACAATCTGATATCAGCCTATTTGTGTATATTTTTCAGATTTTTGTTTCCCTGCTCACAAAGTTATGTAATTTTTGATTTTTTCTGGCTTTTGATCTTATCAGGCATGGTGTGGCATACCTCTGGGACTTATTATTCTGTCTATTTGGCACTTCATTCAACACCTTAATACATTTTTGCCAATATCTGTTTGCTGCTTGTATTATCTACCTCACGTTTATATCTTGTTTCTTTGTCTTTATTAAATATGCAATAAATTATGATATTTCTCAAAAAATTCTCCCATTTTTTGTAGACGCGTTATTTTGATATTTATTTTTTTACTTTTTGTCTTTGCTATATTGTTTTTTTCTTGTTTGGTACATATTTGGGTCCGGGAGGTAATTCCGATGGGCCACGGAGTTGTTGTTGGGTTTATAAAGACTAAAACAAAAACTGAAAAATCACATATTTATACACAACACTGCACAGAAATAATGCAATAGGTAAGACAAGTGATGTAAAGCAGAACTGTCATTATGGGAGAGGGATGAACATAAATATTGGAACAGTTCATAGATAAGGAGTGTGAAAGTTTTATTGCCCTCTGATTGGGGTCTGGTATTGTGTTTTGTTGCCCCCAGGTCAGAGAAGCAGATTCCTTAATTGATGTACAAGGACATAAATTCATGGGAAACAGTCATTCCAGCACTGAGAGTGTCAAAGGTCATCATGAGCTTATATTCCCAAACCTTTCTATCTCTCTCAGATTTAACTGGGCACACATAGTACACTTGTCCCAGGCAACAGTTCATCTGCGCCACCCCTTTTATTTTGGGATGCTCCACCCTTTTGGGCCATTCCCATTTTCTGGGACTCTGCCCCCTTTTGGGCCATTATCCCCTTTAGAGCCATCACCCCCTTTTGGGCAACAAACCCCTTTTGGGCAGCCCAGTCTATAGGGGATACACCATCGGCTCCTGTGGATGCCCACGGATCACAGAGTGATAGAACTCCTCAAGAGCATCACTGAAAATCACTTCATACATGGCGGCTTCACCTCCCATAGCTGTCGCTTGACCTTCTGGCACTGCATACCGATCGGCACTGGGCATCTTGTACAGCTCCTGCTGTGGTTGCTCTTGCTCCTGGCACACTCTTCTGAGCCACCACCAACCTGGGTGGAGGGTGTTGATGACATTTGTAAACCCGCCGAGTTACTGCCAGAAGCTTTAATCTTCATGGCCCCGCTGAGCCACAGCCAGATGCCTGCTTCCGCTTGTGCTGTTGCAGTGATATCGTTGCCTCCAGCAACCAGGCTACACTGCTGCAGAATCGAGAAGACGTGCACTTCGTCCGTTGCCCCAGCAACCGAGTTTTTCAGCATCGTCCATTGCTCCTAGCAATAAGGCTACAAGAATGCCCCTAGTATTCTCCACCACATGTGAGGTAGCGATCTCTAAGTGGGTTGGGGAACACTCACTTGGCAGCGACATTCAAACATACAGCAGCCATTTCTACATTTAAGTAATTCCAGTTCTGGTTTATTTCACAGTCATAAACCACTGTAGGCCATGTTAACATTACAGAACCAACATATAGTCCATTTCAACTGCGGTTACATCCGCATAGTTCAATAACAGAATCCTGTCAGTGCACACAATTCCCCAGGCTCTAGGTTACCTTCTTAACAGATGCTCTGGTTTTCCCAGCCTGGATTCAGATAGCTCCTGTCCGTAGTCAAGGCCCTCAGTACTCCCTGGACTCTCAGGAGCTCCAGCCAGCCCCAGTCTCACACATGGCCATCCTCTCCATGTTGTGCAAACAGGAAACACATATAGGACTTTCCTGACATAAAATGAGCACACCCCTTGGGAGATATGTGGTTAACCTGTCCCACTCATCACTTCTGGTTAACCCTTAAATCCAGCCCTTTACTAAAATACAGGATTCTGTCCTGGATTCAGATCGCAGCAGACTTCTGTCTGTGCGATACACATATGTCTCTGATTGTAAACATAATCTATGGTGAAGCGGTGTCCCATAGAAGAAGTGATGTAGAAAAGCGTGATAGTTAAAATATAAATCTTTATTTGAACAATATTAAAACCGATAGTGACAGACAGACAATAGGGAATTTGCAAAAAATAAATAATCAATCAGAGACCCCGGGACTACAGTAAATAATAAGCCAAGGGATACCACCTTATCCTAAATAATGAAATTGGAATGTGGTGTATAGCTAGTTGAAACGAGACATTCCCCCAAGTCCCTTATCTTGGAATGCAAATTTGTGCAAAGTGCAATGGTGTGAGGGAAAAAGGCATCTACAGCTGACCGCTTGGCAAAGCTATAAACCACACCTGAAGCTGCAATGTGCAGGAGCAGGATTAGAAGGATAAATAAGGCTGGTACCTATAAGCAGAGTGATAATAAAACACCTAGTGACATGTGCATGGAACTTGCATGTAATAAGAGAAGGTAAGATCGTATTACTCAAAATCAGGGAATCATAGACATTATGTAATCCCACTTACATGCAGTTGTGGCACAAAATCAAGCTAGGTGGAGTAGTCCTGAGCGGAGGTCCATGAACGCCCAACGGGCACCGTTTCGCCTGGTGGCTTCTTCCGGGGCAAAAGTATGAGGTGGGTGTGGGGAGGGAGGATATAAATAACAGGCACTGCTTGGGGATAGGTTTAGGAGAGTCCGGTGACTTGCTGTTAGCGCACGTACCGGGTAACACGCCCCTGTCAAAAGGGACTTCCGGGTTAGCGCTCCAGTGAAACGCAAGTGGAACGCACTTGGTTCACATATTCGGAGCGCCCCCGGAAGTCAGAGAGGTGACGTACCCAGCGCATGCGCTTGAAAGTCACAGAGGAGGTGTGTCTGGGAACGTAAAAGGTGAGGCTGAAAATGAGTGAATTCTCGTCCTAGGTGTCTTATGACAAAACCCTAGTGGTGGGAATGGTCAGACCCTGCGCATGTGAGTGGGAGCCACAGAAAAATATATAATAAATAGTGATATTGTGCAATAATTCCGCTACAATAAACTCAAATAAAAAAACATTATATGATCATAACTGTGCGGGATTTAAGCAAAAAAGTGAAAACAGGAATTGATTAAATTATAAGCCTGGCAAGACCTAATGTGATGAAATAAGTCAATTAACAGTTAATTGCTGAATAAAAAGAAATAATAATAATAAAAATAAAAATAAAAAAAGAGAAATAAGAGTGCAGTTGTATAATCTAATTGACCGAAGAATTATTAATATAACAGACATACATGTCGCTCCATACATGAATATAATATGCGCAGTCATATGTCCATTTCTTTATCCTGGAAATCTTCATAGTGAGCAATATCACCAAAATATTTGGTTTTTCGTAGTGACTGCGGGGAAACAGGACTGTCCATTCATCAGAGGGTCACTACAACCACAGGATCATCAAATAAAGAGGAATCCGGCCATCGCCACAAGTAAGGTAAAGAAAACACTCCCCACCAACACCATAAATAGATCACCGGACAATATCGAAGCATCAGGTTTTATAATCGAACCATATACACATGGTAAGTGCCTGAAAAAGTTAAAATAAATAAAAATGAAAACAATTAAAAAAACATATAATAATATATAGTGCAAAAGGATTAAAAAGGAATGATCATGTCACACCCATATTAAAACCATCACAAGAATAGTTTACTTAAGGGATATGTGGAGAGAATATCAGATCAATGGAATAAGAGAGGGACGTTACAGAAAGGAGTTGAAGCCAAAACTTTCATTTAATCCATAAGGGGAGATGGTATGGAGCCGGTATATCCATTTACTTTCCAATCGGGAAAGTGATTTACCTAAGTCCCCGCCCCTTATTCCCAATTTGATTTGGTCGATTGCTTTGAAATTTAGACCACGGGAGTAGTATAGGGGCACCAGTATTCGTCAATCTCAAATCTGACAGGTCGTCACGCCCCCTATCATTTAATCCGTCTCCCTGGGATTTGATCTGGCTGGACTTTGATCAGGCTGGGAAATCTGAGCTGCTGGATTTGTGAATTTCAATCAAAGTGATTTATTTGTCTCTATTGATATTTTATCCAGTGGATTTGATTAGTCTGTGTTGTTTTAGTGAATTAAAGAGCGAATCTTGATCTTTTTTGTTGGGGAGAAACTTTTAAGGACCCAGTAAATGTATAAGGAGTTCTAGTTAAATACAGACTTCTGTATATAACTAGTATATAAGGATTTTTAGTGAATTAAAGAGTGAATCTTGATTTTATACTTTTTTCTGGAGAGAAACTTTTAAGGACCCAGTAAATGCATGTAAAGCACTACTGTGGTGGAAAGCTGTATCAAGCTGCTAAAAGGTGTTTATTTTTTAGTATTATCCAGGATATACAAGCTGCTAAAAGGTGTTTATTTTTTAGTATTATCCAGGATATAAGTTTTAAACTACATCTGCAAAGGCAATATTTTATCCAGTGGATTTGATTGTTGTTTTAGTGAATTAAAGAGCGAATCTTGATCTTTTTTGTTGGGGAGAAACTTTTAAGGACCCAGTAAATGTATAAGGAGTTCTAGTTAAATACAGACTTCTGTATATAACTAGTATATAAGGATTTTTAGTGAATTAAAGAGTGAATCTTGATTTTATACTTTTTTGTGGAGAGAAACTTTTAAGGACCCAGTAAATGCATGTAAAGCACTACTGTGGTGGAAAGCTGTATCAAGCTGCTAAAAGGTGTTTATTTTTTAGTATTATCCAGGATATACAAGCTGCTAAAAGGTGTTTATTTTTTAGTATTATCCAGGATATAAGTTTTAAACTACATCTGCAAAGGCAATTTAATTTGAAGTATCACCTTATAACACATTTGGAATTATGACGCTCAACTTATAGTTTTATTCAGAGTTTATATATTCATTTGCTAGAAGTCTTATGAAATAGCCTGCCACTGTATCTACACTTATCTCAGCAATTCATTGTATACTAAGAAGAATCTTGGCATGGTTTGTTAGAGATAGATCACTTATTACCAGGTAGAGGTATGTACAGAGATCACTCTATTAGCAGCAGTGTTGACATGACCATTTTTTTCTATCTACTGGCATTGTTGACATGAATTGTCATTGTGGAGAGAAACTTTTAAGGACCCAGTAAATGCATGTAAACAGGACAATTGAGAGAATGAGTGAAGGTCGATGCTATTGTGACATGCTAGACTGTAATTAAAATAAATTCAAAAAAGAAAAAGGAAGCTTTTGCACTATAAAATACAAATTTTATTAAGGTCTAAAATACATTATCATGGATAAAAATCCAAAAGAGTGGGATATACAGCATGCAGAAAAATAGGCAAATGCAAGGAGTATTCGGGGGTGTGTACAAGGCTTGGGTTGTGTTAGAAGTCTAAATATTTTTCTATCTACTGGCTAACATGGTACAAAGATATACATCTTTACTGCACCATAGAGGTAATTTATCTGTGTGTGTGTTTCACACAGGACAAGTTCTGTGATCCGTCTTTTGTGTGGGAAAAGTCAACAATTTTTATTAAGGTCTAAAATACATTATCATGGATAAAAATCCAAAAGAGTGGGATATACAGCATGCAGAAAAATAGCCAAATGCAGACAGGTATGAACTACATTCAAATCAATATATAATAGTGCACATCGCCATATCTTATATGTTATAGCGATAATAGACTAATCCGGGGCTAAACAATAATAACCTCCATATTTGTCCGTATATATGCAATCTATGTAACTCACAATATCCCCCAATAGGCAGACATATATGCACTATATATAGGATTATAAGTATCTCAATAAAGCAGGTATATCAATAAAGTAACTTCCCCATCACAGCTGCTAATATAATGATGTTACCATGCAAGTGCAGGGCTCACAATACATACTGTGCGTGCATATGAAGTCAATTAGCAAACCCATATGAGGAGCTATATTAAAAAAGCAGCGCCATAGATGGGAGATCATACCTGAATGCGGCTTGGCACCCCTTGTGTTTAGCCCTCATTTCACAAAACGTGGATATTTAGATATTGTGTATAGCCCTCATTTCTAGCACTCTTTGCTAGAGATAGCTAACTTATTAACAGGTGACCCTCACTGCTACTTTTCCTCTTGTCTAACATCACAATACAACCAGGTGGTTCTTCAAAACTATTTGTAAGTCTTTCGGCACAAAGCACATGTGAACAGTTGATGGTAATATTTTGGCACATGACAAATGTTTCTGACTCTCAGTTGCTAATACTGATAGACATATTGTGAACTGACATATAGGGTCCATGTGAGACACCATATTTTTCAACATTTTTGCTCCTTCACAGATTTATTTTGCATTATATTTTTTTATTTTGCTTAAGGATCATGTACAGAGGCGTTTTTATGGTTTAATACTGATAGACATATTGTGAACTGCCATATAGGGTCCATGTGAGACACCATATTTTTCAAATATTAGTTGTGCGTTCGTTACCACTGTCAACCATAGCAGCTCTCATGATGCTAGCTATTCTGATCAGCTTATCATATTAACCATGAAGCCTCTTTTAACCCCTTCACAATAATGTACAGAGGAGTTTTTATGGTTTAATACTGATAGACATATAGTGAACTGACATATAGGGTCCATGTGAGACACCATATTTTTCAACATTTTTGCTCCTTCACAGATTTATTATGCATTATATTTTTTTTATTTTGCTTAAGGATCATGTACAGAGGAGTTTTTATGGTTTAATACTGATAGACATATTGGCCCAGGCATGTCCGGGCATGCCCGGACAAGTCCTGGTTATTTTGCTTAAGGATCATGTACAGAGGCGTTTTTATGGTTTAATACTGATAGACATATTGTGAACTGCCATATAGGGTCCATGTGAGACACCATATTTTTCAAATATTAGTTGTGCGTTCGTTACCACTGTCAACCATAGCAGCTCTCATGATGCTAGCTATTCTGATCAGCTTATCATATTAACCATGAAGCCTCTTTTAACCCCTTCACAATAATGTACAGAGGAGTTTTTATGGTTTAATACTGATAGACATATAGTGAACTGACATATAGGGTCCATGTGAGACACCATATTTTTCAACATTTTTGCTCCTTCACAGATTTATTATGCATATATTTTTTTTTATTTTGCTTAAGGATCATGTACAGAGGAGTTTTTATGGTTTAATACTGATAGACATATTGGCCCAGGCATGTCCGGGCATGCCCGGACAAGTCCTGGTCACGTGACAACCGTGGAAAAAACAAGCCTGAAATTCAAAAACTATGTGCTATCCGTTAACACACGCATAGTCATCTAGAAAATATTGAGCGAGTTGCTTCACAAACCATCTCAAGGCATGCTGAATGTCAACGTTCCCGCTATGAGCTACACACATGACCAACTGTATAGCCTGGGATGCGTAGTGTTCTTGTTGCACAGGCCTATTTTTAAGACGCTATGCCCCTCAGTATTAAAAGAAGGCATGTTGGGACGTGTCCCGGCCTATTTTGGCACAGGAACCACACCTATGCAACGATTTTGACCACCATCCAGCAAAAGCGGGTACAAACTTTTTTAGCATACTGTGTTTCTGGCTCTCAGCTGCTATTTTAATAGTTACCATACGAATACTGTAGCGAACCAAGATGTGTTAATTTGATTACTAACACGATTTCAGCAACTTGATGACAAATTCAGAGCAAATTCGTTATTTCGGAACTGACATGTCCGGGCATGCCCGGACAAGTCCCGGGCCTCTACAGCTCGCCCCTATAGTGTAGTTTAATGTAGGTGGCAAACAGATCATCGCTGGTGTTTGGAAAATACCATATCTCATAGATGGTGGTGATCCTCTGAATCATTTTTAAACATTTCACGCCACTCATGCACCCACAGCACTCTTATGGTGTACCAGCACCGCTGCAGCTAGCGCTTTTTTGTGACCTTATCTGCATCATTTTCATTATAACACGAGGGACAGCCATGGAAAAAACAACCCTGAAATTCAAAAACTATGTGCTGTCCGTTAACACACGCACAGTCATCTATAAAATATTGAGCGAGTTGCTTCACAAAACACACAAGGCGTGGTGATTGCCAATGTTCTCGGTATGCGCTACATACATGACCCGCTGTATAGCCTGGGATGAGTAGCGTTCTTGCAGCACAGGCCTGTTTTTAAAGACGCTAAGCCCCATCAGATATAAAAGACAGGCATGTTGGGACGTGTCCCGGACTATTTTGGCACAGAACCACACCTATGCAACGAGTTTGATCAGCATTCAACAAAAAATTGCGTGCAAACTTTTTAGCATACCTGTACAAACTTTTTAACATACCTGTGTTTCGGACTCTCATGTCGTACCAGAAGCACCCAGTGCCATGTACTCTAGCTCATAATATTTCACATCGGGTATGGGACCTACATAGCTTTGTTTTCTCAGGTATTAAAAAAGCGTGGAAAACTGAAAATCCCGAGGCCTGAGGTAATTTACTGAGCTTCATGGGGATAAAATTTATCGAGTCTATGAACCTTATAGACAAAACGGGTAACGTCACACACAAGACGACGACACCTCGGGCTAGCACATTTACCGGTAGTTTTCAAAAACTACGGCCTTAACAATAAAGTAAGAATCGTGGCGCCCTGCATTGTGGGCTATAAATGTATACCCTGAAAATTTACCATTGGTAAAGAACAGTAAAAAGTCGTGCGTACAACTATCATCCTCAAACTCCCAGAGCTATCACAAACACTATTGCCTACAGAGGCGGCCCTGCGAGAATTTCTGTATGTGTGTATCAAGAGGCTCCTTGCTTTGACCGATTGTTTGCTCGTGAACGCTGACATTTCCAGGGTCATTATAGTTGTGTAAATGCGCTGGGGGCTCGTGTATCGGCCCCTAGGGTGTGATGCGTGATCATTTTAATTATTTTTCAATTCATAACCATACGTTCTCAGGCAGACAGGTTTATTTCACAGAAGTTGACTGTACAGTTGCATAACTTTTGTTTAAAATCATACATTTGCATAATTTTGTTTAAAATCGCACAGTTCTGCGATAATGTCGGGTGTTGGACACGCACTTATCAGTCTTTCATACGTGTCGCAGAAAGATTTTAGTCTGTTCTGCGAGAGTTTATCATGCACGTACTGTGCAGAAATGTCAAGAAACATTTTGGTGTGTTCACCAGTCCATACGGGTGTTGGTGTGTAAGGCGATCGACCATCATCCTTCTGCTTCTTACTTACACGACGGCGCGATACTGCGCGTTTCTTTGACGGTATTGCATCGGCTGAATTGGCAGCTGCTGCTTCCGCGTTGCTATTTGCAGATTCTGTAGCTTGACACAGACGTATATTCTTAAGCCGACTACTCTCAGTATTCCCGGGGTGCTCGGTTGGCGCGTCGTTTTCTCCACGATCTGCGACACACCCGTGTGAAAGAGGCTCCGTTCTCACTTCCGTTCTGTTCTCAAATCCATAATTGCGCTGTTGCAAAACTCGCGAATGACGCTCCTCCGTAACTAAAGAAAAGATACGTGGTGTAGTTAACCGCTAAGTGGGGGAGATATAGGAAGAGCTACATGAGCCACTTTACTCTGATTCAACGTAATATTTGTAAAGCTACCAGCACCGATTATCTGTGAAACCGATGCATGATTGTTTGTATAAGTACACTATAGAGCGGCCCAGACATATATACTTACAAGTATCCCCCGGGTGCTGATCTACAGAAAATGCTGAATTAACAGAAATCTCGCTGCCGGGCACCGCCGTATGGGGCTGTTTTCTCCCTCAAACTGCAACCTCACGGGCGATACTTTAGCAGCTGTAAATAAAATATAACATACATGAATGCGCACAACACATTCACAAAGCTAACTTGACACACGTAAATAAAATATATCTACTAGTTACCGCAGAAATTTTTATCTGCGTGTATAAGTACACTATAGAGCTGCGTAGACATATATGCTTACAAGTATGAGACGTGTAGTGTAGTTCAGAGATTGGTGAATTAAACGGTGTGGAGGTGCTCGGGCGTTTTCATATGGGAGTGTTTTCTTTTTCAAGCTGCAGCCTCCTGCACGTTAGTTTAACATCTGTAAATAAAATATAACTATTAGTCGCCACAGAAATGATATCTACACGGGCCACACGCACAAAGCTAAATTCGCAAAGCTATCGTAACGCGCGTAAATAAAATATATCCACTAGTTATCGGTGGGGTCACAGGGTACAGAGGGTACAAACACATATCACCCGGGTTTCAAGGACCCGCTACCTTTTCTATTCCAGAGCCGTGTGCTTAGCGAATCACCCCATCTTTTAGGAGCGTTGGGTATCGCGCGAGTTAGAGGATTATAGTCCGGTTCTACGAACTCGACATCTGAATCCTGGGGATCCTCCATGATCTCAACATCGGAATCGCGATGCTCGAGCGGCTCAGTCGCCACAGGGTTTCCAACCGCCCAGTCCGCTTGGAGTCGATCTGTATCTGTATGAGAAAATGTTTATATTATTAAAACATGTCTAGCTAACGACCCAGTCAGCTAAAATAAAATTAACTGTATGGATTTTAGCGACAGTCTATATTAATTATTAATATTAATAGTAGGCGTTATAAATTTACAGCTACCACATTTACCTGTCTAGATACATAGGTTTAAAACATCTGATATAGCTATAGGTTTCTTGCCTGTGACAGACTGGTGAGAGCTGGAGGATCGTCGCCCGCTAGCAGAGTTGCCATCCTCTAACAGGTTCAGCGTAATGAACCGGTTCTCGTAAGAGTAGCCTGAATGGACTCCCTCTTCTTAAATAAGAAAGAATGAAATATATTGTTTATATATACAAAGCGCAGACTCAGACAGCCCGACACAATACGTCGTACACTATATACTGTGTAAAATTTACCCGATTGTTCTGGTGAAAGCAAAGCAGAATATTGAACGCGAGAATATCTGGACTCCATCTTGAATAAAAAGGGTCCGCTATTGAATTAAAGCAAATAAAGATCAAGTATGAAAACACGGGTAAGTTGTTCATGCAAATACTACACAAACTTAAATATAATTGAAATGAAAGACATAAAAATACTCACTTTAGTTCTGTTCAGATCGGGCGTGTGTCCTGTGATGTGCGAACCCTTACAGGTGAGCGTTGTATTGCTTGTGAGCTGCCTGTATTTATTAGGGCTAGCAGAGAGAACACGCCCTCTGTCACTGCCCCCACGCTAGGGACAGAAAAATCTATTAATGTTTTACAGAGGGATCATGGCGGCTAACCGTCTTGATGCAATATTGGAGAAGTAATATTTCACGCCAGAACCCCCACCATCATTACCCTGTAGCTGTAAATTTATAACGCACCCGGGGGATACTTGTAAGTATATATGTCTAGGCCGCTCTATAGTGTACTTATACAAACAATCATGCATCGGTTTCACAGATAATCGCGTTGAATCAGAGTAAAGTGGCTCATGTAGCTCTTCCTATATCTCCCCCACTTAGCGGTTAACTACACCACATATCTTTTCTTTAGTTACGGAGGAGCGTCATTCGCGAGTTTTGCAACAGCGCAATTATGGATTTGAGAACAGAACGGAAGTGAGAACGGAGCCTCTTTCACACGGGTGTGTCGCAGATCGTGGAGAAAACGACGCGCCAACCGAGCACCCCGGGAATACTGAGAGTAGTCGGCTTAAGAATATACGTCTGTGTCAAGCTACAGAATCTGCAAATAGCAACGCGGAAGCAGCAGCTGCCAATTCAGCCGATGCATTACCGTCAAAGAAACGCGCAGTATCGCGTCGTCGTGTAAGTAAGAAGCAGAAGGATGATGGTCGATCGCCTTACACACCAACACCCGTATGGACTGGTGAACACACCAAAATGTTTCTTGACATGTCTGCACAGTACGTGCATAATAAACTCTCGCAGAACAGACTAAAATCTTTCTGCGACACGTATGAAAGACTGATAAGTGCGTGTCCAACACCGACATTATCGCAGAACTGTGCGATTTTAAACTAATTATGCAAATGTATGATTTTAAACAAAAATTATGCAACTGTACAGTCAACTTCTGTGAAATAAACCTGTCTGCCTGAGAACGTATGGTTATGAATTGAAAAATAATTAAAATGATCACGCATCACACCCTAGGGGCCGATACACGAGCCCCCAGCGCATTTACACAACTATAATGACCCTGGAAATGTCAGCGTTCACGAGCAAACAATCGGTCAAAGCAAGGAGCCTCTTGATACACACATCCAGAAATTCTCGCGGGGCCGCCTCTGTAGGCAATAGTGTTTGTGATAGCTCTGGGAGTTTGAGGATGATAGTTGTACGCACGACTTTTTACTGTTCTTTACCAACGGTAAATTTTCAGGGTATACATTTATAGCCCACAATGCAGGGCTCCACGATTCTTACTTTATTGTTAAGGCCGTCGTTTTTGAAAACTACCGGTAAATGTGCTAGCCCGAGGTGTCGTCGTCTTGTGTGTGACGTTACCCGTTTTGTCTATAAGGTTCATAGACTCGATAAATTTTATCCCCATGAAGCTCAGTAAATTACCTCAGGCCTCGGGATTTTCAGTTTTCCACGCTTTTTTAATACCTGAGAAAACAAAGCTATGTAGGTCCCATACCCGATGTGAAATATTATGAGCTAGAGTACATGGCACTGGGTGCTTCTGGTACGACATGAGAGTCCGAAACACAGATATGTTAAAAAGTTTGTACAGGTATGCTAAAAAGTTTGCACGCAATTTTTTGTTGAATGCTGATCAAAATCGTTGCATAGGTGTGGTTCTGTGCCAAAATAGTCCGGGACACGTCCCAACATGCCTGTCTTTTATATCTGATGGGGCTTAGCGTCTTTAAAAACAGGCCTGTGCTGCAAGAACGCTGCTCATCCCAGGCTATACAGCGGGTCATGTATGTAGCGCATACCGAGAACATTGGCAATCACCACGCCTTGTGTGTTTTGTGAAGCAACTCGCTCAATATTTTCTAGATGACTGTGCGTGTGTTAACGGACAGCAAATAGTTTTTGAATTTCAGGGTTGTTTTTTCCATGGCTGTCCCTCGTGTTATAATGAAAATGATGCAGATAAGGTCACAAAAAAGCGCTAGCTGCAGCGGTGCTGGTACACCATAAGAGTGCTGTGGGTGCATGAGTGGCGTGAAATGTTTAAAAATGATTCAGAGGATCACCACCATCTATGAGATATGGTATTTTCCAAACACCAGCGATGATCTGTTTGCCACCTACATTAAACTACACTATAGGGGCGAGCTGTAGAGGCCCGGGACTTGTCCGGGCATGCCCGGACATGTCAGTTCCGAAATAACGAATTTGCTCTGAATTTGTCATCAAGTTGCTGAAATCGTGTTAGTAATCAAATTAACACATCTTGGTTCGCTACAGTATTCGTATGGTAACTATTAAAATAGCAGCTGAGAGCCAGAAACACAGCTATGCTAAAAAGTTTGTACCCGCTTTTGCTGGATGGTGGTCAAAATCGTTGCATAGGTGTGGTCCTGTGCCAAAATAGGCCGGGACACGTCCCAACATGCCTGTCTTTTATATCTGAGGGGCATAGCGTCTTTAAAAATAGGCCTGTGCAACAAGAACACTACGCATCCCAGGCTATACAGTTGGTCATGTGTGTAGCTCATAGCGGGAACGTTGACATTCAGCATGCCTTGAGATGGTTTGTGAAGCAACTCGCTCAATATTTTCTAGATGACTATGCGTGTGTTAACGGATAGCACATAGTTTTTGAATTTCAGGCTTGTTTTTTCCACGGTTGTCACGTGACCAGGACTTGTCCGGGCATGCCCGGACATGCCTGGGCCAATATGTCTATCAGTATTAAACCATAAAAACTCCTCTGTACATGATCCTTAAGCAAAATAAAAAAAATATAATGCATAATAAATCTGTGAAGGAGCAAAAATGTTGAAAAATATGGTGTCTCACATGGACCCTATATGTCAGTTCACTATATGTCTATCAGTATTAAACCATAAAAACTCCTCTGTACATTATTGTGAAGGGGTTAAAAGAGGCTTCATGGTTAATATGATAAGCTGATCAGAATAGCTAGCATCATGAGAGCTGCTATGGTTGACAGTGGTAATGAACGCACAACTAATATTTGAAAAATATGGTGTCTCACATGGACCCTATATGGCAGTTCACAATATGTCTATCAGTATTAAACCATAAAAACGCCTCTGTACATGATCCTTAAGCAAAATAAAAAAATATAATGCAAAATAAATCTGTGAAGGAGCAAAAATGTTGAAAAATATGGTGTCTCACCTGGACCCTATATGTCAGTTCACAATATGTCTATCAGTATTAGCAACTGAGAGTCAGAAACATTTGTCATGTGCCAAAATATTACCATCAACTGTTCACATGTGCTTTGTGCCGGAAGACTTACAAATAGTTTTGAAGAACCACCTGGTTGTATTGTGATGTTAGACAAGAGGAAAAGTAGCAGTGAGGGTCACCTGTTAATAAGTTAGCTATCTCTAGCAAAGAGTGCTAGAAATGAGGGCTATACACAATATCTAAATATCCACGTTTTGTGAAATGAGGGCTATACACAAGGGGTGCCAAGCCGCATTCAGGTATGATCTCCCATCTATGGCGCTGTTTTTTTAATATAGCTCCTCATATTGATTTGCTAATTGACTTCATA
This sequence comes from Oophaga sylvatica, assembly GCA_033576555.1. NCBI lineage: Eukaryota > Metazoa > Chordata > Amphibia > Anura > Dendrobatidae > Oophaga > Oophaga sylvatica. Next base: position 66,564 of record JARQOD010003043.1, read on the forward strand.
TGCACGCACAGTATGTATTGTGAGCCCTGCACTTGCATGGTAACATCATTATATTAGCAGCTGTGATGGGGAAGTTACTTTATTGATATACCTGCTTCATTGAGATACTTATAATCCTATATATAGTGCATATATGTCTGCCTATTGGGGGATATTGTGAGTTACATAGATTGCATATATACGGACAAATATATGGAGGTTATTATTGTTTAGCCCCGGATTAGTCTATTATCGCTATAACATATAAGATATGGCGATGTGCACTATTATATATTGATTTGAATGTAGTTCATACCTGTCTGCATTTGGCTATTTTTCTGCATGCTGTATATCCCACTCTTTTGGATTTTTATCCATGATAATGTATTTTAGACCTTAATAAAAATTGTTGACTTTTCCCACACAAAAGACGGATCACAGAACTTGTCCTGTGTGAAACACACACACAGATAAATTACCTCTATGGTGCAGTAAAGATGTATATCTTTGTACCATGTTAGCCAGTAGATAGAAAAATATTTAGACTTCTAACACAACCCAAGCCTTGTACACACCCCCGAATACTCCTTGCATTTGCCTATTTTTCTGCATGCTGTATATCCCACTCTTTTGGATTTTTATCCATGATAATGTATTTTAGACCTTAATAAAATTTGTATTTTATAGTGCAAAAGCTTCCTTTTTCTTTTTTGAATTTATTTTAATTACAGTCTAGCATGTCACAATAGCATTGACCTTCACTCATTCTCTCAATTGTCCTGTTTACATGCATTTACTGGGTCCTTAAAAGTTTCTCTCCACAATGACAATTCATGTCAACAATGCCAGTAGATAGAAAAAAATGGTCATGTCAACACTGCTGCTAATAGAGTGATCTCTGTACATACCTCTACCTGGTAATAAGTGATCTATCTCTAACAAACCATGCCAAGATTCTTCTTAGTATACAATGAATTGCTGAGATAAGTGTAGATACAATGGCAGGCTATTTCATAAGACTTCTAGCAAATGAATATATAAACTCTGAATAAAACTATAAGTTGAGCGTCATAATTCCAAATGTGTTATAAGGTGATACTTCAAATTAAATTGCCTTTGCAGATGTAGTTTAAAACTTATATCCTGGATAATACTAAAAAATAAACACCTTTTAGCAGCTTGTATATCCTGGATAATACTAAAAAAACACTTAAACAACCATTTAGGCTAGCTCTGATATAACAGCATTATCCATACCACAGAAGTGTCTTTACATGCATTTATGCGTGTCACTTAAAAAAGTTTCTCTCCACAAAAAAGTATAAAATCCAAGATTCACTCTTTAAATTCACTAAAAATCCTTATATACTATATATTATAAGAAGTCTGTATTTAACTAGAACTCCTTATACATTTACTGGTCCTTAAGTTTTAAAAAAGATAGTTCGTCTTTAATTCCTAAACAAACAGACAATCAAATCCACTGATAATATCTAAAGAATAACATCACAGATAAATTCATCAGCAGTAGATTTACTATCAATAGTCCAAGCAGATCAAATCCCAGGGAGACAGATTTAATGATAGCGGGGCTGATCACCTGAGATTTGAGTTTGACGAATTGGTGCCCCTATACTACTCACGGGGATTGGAATTATGGAACCTTTTGAAATGACTGGGCAGACTCTTTAACAGAGATAGATCTTCTATGGTTTTGGATTTTTCAATATCTCTTATATGTTCCCGCACTCTGATTTTTAGTTCACGGGTTGTGAGGCCAATATAAATCAGACCGCAAGGGCAAGTCGGTAGTGATATATTACTCCTTGTGAGGTACATGTAAGGTGTTTTAAATATTTTGAATGATTTAGAGCCATCAGAGTTACTAAAAGAATCACATTTTTTCATATTAGAACAGGCTTTGCAAGAGCCACAAGGAAAGAAGCCTTGAGGTGAATCATGAGGAGTAGTGTTAAACCTAGGCTCATAGTGACTCCGTACAAGTAGATCTCTCAAGTTTGAACTTCTTTTGGCTATCAATAATAGGTATGTGGAAGAATCTTTTTCAGGATGGGATCCGTTAATAAAATATTCCAATGTTTTTTGAAAAGATTCTTCAATTCCTCCCACTGGTTGTTGAAAGTTGAAATATATCTAATTGGACCATGTTTTGAGATCGGTCCTCTTTAGAGTTGAGCGATACTTTCCGATATGCTAAAGTATCGGAATCGGAATGGTATCGCCGATATCACTAAAATATCGGCGATACCCGATACCGATACCGGAAGTCCCATGTAAGTCTATGGGAACAAAATATCGCAACTAAAAAAACCCCATTCTTTCCTTGTAAACACTAAATATACACACATAGAATACATTATATATATATTATACATGTCATTGTGACATTATATATACATATATGTATAGTTTTATACACTTCTACATAGTAAAATATCCTCTGATTCAATTGCCGGGTAAAGCCGGCTTCAGTGAAAAGACAGAAGCACCCGACATGAAACGACACTTGGTGTACATAGGGTTAAACATTTCTTTCATGTCCTTGCTATCTATTTGCACAAACAATTAAATCAGACTATGTGTGCAAAATTTCAACCTGTAGGGGGTTTAAATTAAAAGGGGTAAATTCGTTGTAAAAAAAACGGACTTTTTGCTACGAATTTACACCTTTTTAAATTTAACCCTAGGGGGTGTGAAATATTGCACACATAGTCTGATTTAATTGTTTGTGCAAATTAGATAGCAAAGGACATGAAAAGACATGGTTAACCCTATGTACACCAAGTGTCATTTCATGTCGGGTCACCCGACATGAAATGACACTTGGTTACATAGGGTTAAACATTTCTTTTCATGTCCTTTGCTAAACTAATTTGCACAAACAATTAAAACAGACTATGTGTGCAAAATTTCACACTCTAGGGGTTAATTAAAGGTTTTAAATTCGTTGTAAAAAAAACGGACTTTTTTGCTACGAATTTACACCTTTAATTAACCCCTACAGGTGTGAAATTTTGCACACATA
>JARQOD010003044.1:0-69581 GCA_033576555.1 Oophaga sylvatica
ATCGCTTTTGCTATTTTTAGCTATTTCTCCTCAGTTACCGAAACATAACAGTATAGCCCAAAAACTGAAAATTGTATGGTACTCACAGAAGGGGAAAATAGTAATAAGAAAACTCTGTTTGTTGCATTTTTTTCACCTCTTTTCTCTGGGTGCTGAGGAGGAATTTTTTTTTCTCTCAATGGAGTTTGCACAGTTGTCTGGCCGTGTGGATCAGCTTGCCACAGAGGTTCGGAGTATTGCTACCTATCTTGCTGGGTTGCCTGTTGTGGAACCTAGGATCCCCAAGCCAGATTTGTTTTTGGGGGATCGATCTAAATTTCTGAATTTCAAAAATAACTGTAAGTTGTTTTTTGCCTTAAAGCCTAAGTCCTCAGGGAACGCGGCACAGCAGGTTCAAATTGTCATCTTCCTGCTGCGCGGCGTCCCTCAGGATTGGGCTTTTTCCCTGACACCTGAAGATCCTGTTTTGAATGATATTGATGTATTTTTTCAGGCTCTGGGGTTATTGTACGATGAACCTAATGTCACTGATCAAGCTGAAAAGATCTTGTTGGCATTAAATCAGGGTCTTGAAGATGCTGAGTTGTACTGTCAGAAATTTCGAAAGTGCGCAGTCCTGACCAAATGGAATGATTATGCTTTGGCAGCCCTTTTTCGGAAGGGGCTGTCAGAAAATGTAAAGGATGTTATGGTGGGATTCCCTGCTCCCTCTGGTCTCAATGATTCTATGTCTTTGGCTATTCAAATTGACAGACGTTTGCGTGAGCGCAGAGGTATGCGTGAGAATAGTGTTGCCTTGTGAGCCAACTCCTGAGCCCATGCAGTGTGATGGAGTGACTTCTGGGGCTCAGCGTCATGAGTTTCATAAGCGCAATCGGTTATGTTTCTACTGTGGTGACGCTTCCCAATCTATTTCTGTCTGCCCTAAGCGGGGAAGACGTTTTTCCCGCTAAGTTGTCTTGGGTAGTGTTCAGACTAATTTCTGTTGACTGTTACCCTGATTTGCTCCCTGTCCACATTTTCTGCTCAGGCTTTTGTTGATTCAGGAGCAGCTATTAACCTGATGGATTTTGACTTTGCCAAACGTTGTGGGTTTCCCATGATACCCCTGTGGAAGTCTATTCCCCTACTGGGCATTGATTCTACCCATTTGGCGGAGAATAAACCCCAGTTTTCTACTCAGGTGATAATGAGGGTTGAACCAGATCATCAGGAGAGTTGCAAATTTCTGGTGCTGCATAATCTGCATGACATTATTGTACTGGGTTTCCCTTGGTTACAGTCTCATAATCCTGTTTTGGATTGGAAATCTGTGTCTGTGACCAGTTGGGGCTGCCAATGTGTTAATACTGACACTCCTGTTTTTTCTGCCTCTCCCCAGTCTCAGGATGTTCCTGACTTTTTGACTGATTTTTCTGATGTGCTTAGTGAAAGTAAATCTGCATCCTTACCCCCTCACAGGAGCTACGATTGCGCTATTGAATTAGTGCCTGGTGGTAAACTTCCTAAAGGTCGCCTTTTTAATTTATCTGTACCTGAACACGATGCTATGCGATCTTATATCAAGGAGTCATTGGAGAAGGGTCATATCAGACCATCCTCTTCACCCTTGGGCGCCGGTTTTTTCTTTGTGGCCAAAAAGGATGGTTCATTGAGGCCGTGTATTGATTATCGCCTCCCGAATAAGATCACTGTTGAATATCAATATCGTTACCTTTGACTTCTGACCTATTTTCCAGAGTGAAAAGTACTAGTTGGCTTACCAAGCTTGACCTCAGGGGGGCGAATAACCTTATTCGCATTAAGCGCGGGGATAAATGGAAGACGGCGTTTAATACCCCAGAGGGGCATTTTGAGTACCTAATGATGCCTTTTGGGCTTACTAATGCCCCTTCCGTCTTCCAATCCTTCATGAATGATATTTTCAGGGATTTTGTGGATGAATTTCTGATTGTTTATTTGGATGATATCTTGATTTTTTCCAATGACTGGGACTCTCATATGTGAAACATGTTCAGACTGTGTTCCAGAATTTGAGAGAGATTGCACTGTATGTGAAGGGATCAAAGTGTCTTTTTGGCGTACAGAAGATCTCATTTCTGGGATTCATTTTGTCTCCGTCTGTTATTGAAATGGACCCGGTCAAGGTTCAGGCCATCTGTGATTGGGTTCAAACTACTTCATTGAAGGCTCTTCAGAGATTTTTGGGTTTTGCCAATTTTTATCGTAAATTTATTGGTAATTTCTCTCGTATTGTTAAACCATTGACTAATTTGACCAAAAAGGGTTCCGATGTGGTGAATTGGCCTCCTGAGGCAGTTTCTGCGTTTCAGGAGCTTAAGCAGAGATTCATTTCTGCTCCTGTTCTACGGCAGCCTGATGTTTCTCTGCCGTTTCAGGTGGAGGTTGACGCCTCTGAGATTGGGGCAGGTGCCGTTTTGTCCCAAAGGGATCCAGAGACCTCCAAGAGTAACCCTTGAGCATTTTTCTCTTGAAAAATTTTCTCCAACTGAACATAATTATGACGTGGGTAATCGGGAGTTATTGGCCATGAAGTGGGCCTTTGAAGAGTGGAGACATTGGCTGGAAGGAGCCAAACATCAGGTGGTGGTCTTCATGGACCATAAGAACCTGGTTTATCTTGAATCAGCCAAGAGACTTAATCCTAGACAGGCCAGGTGGGCCTTGTTTTTCACACGTTTTAATTTTGTGGTTTCTTTTCTTCCTGGCACTAAGAATGTCAAGGCGGATGCCCTCTCGAGGAGTTTCTTTGCAGATTCTCCTGAGTTATCTGATCCTGCTGTTATTTTGAAAGTGGATGTGGTTCTTTCTGCCATTTCGCCCAATTTGAGACTGGCTCTGGAAGGGTGTCAGGAGGATAAACCTGAGTGCTGCACTGTTGGGAAGTTGTTTGTTCCAGACCAGTGGAAAAAGAGTGTGAAGTCTGAGATTCATTGTTCCGCGTTGGCTGGTCATCCCGGGATTTTTGGTACCAGAGACTTGGTGAGTCTCTCCTTTTGGTGGCCTACTTTGTCTTATGACGTCAGGGTCTTTGTGCAGTCCTGTGGGACTTGCTCTCGTTCCAAGTCTTGCTCTCATTCTAGTGGTTTGTTAATGCCATTACCTGTACCCAAGAGGCCATGGACCCATATTTTCTATGGATTTTATTTCCGACCTTCCTGTCTCTCAGAGAATGACCGTTATCTGGGTAATCTGTGATAGGTTTTCCAAGATGATACATCTTGTGCCATTACCTAAGTTGCCTTCCTACTCCGAGTTGGTGCCTTTGTTCTTTCAGCATGTGGTTCGGTTACATGGCATTCGGAGAACATTGTGTCTGACAGAGGAGTCCAGTTTGTTTCCAGATTTTGGAGGACATTTTGTTCTAAACTTGGTGTTCAGTTGTCTTTCTCCTCTTCATTTCACCCTCAGACCAATGGACAAACCGGGAGAACAAACCAGACCTTGGAGACTTATAAGAGATGTTTTGTGTCTGCTGATCAAGATGACTGGGTCTCTTTTTTGCCTTTGGCTGAGTTTGCTCATAATAATTGAGCTAGCTCTGCCACCTTGATGTCTCCATTTATATGCAATTCTGGGTTTCACCCTCGATTTTCTTCAGGACAGGCAGAGGCTTCTGTCTGTCCGGGGGTTGACTCTATTGTGGAGCGTATGCAGCAGATTTGGGACCAGGTGGTGGAGAGGTTGTCTCTCTCTCAGGAGAAGGCCCAGCGGTTTGCCAACCGGCATAGGACTGATGGTCCTCGTTTTAAAGTGGGGGACTTGGTTTGGTTGTCCTCAAGGAATATCCCTATGAAGGTTGCATCTCCAAAATTTAAGCCAAGGTTCATTGAACCTTATAAGATTTTGGAAATTATTAATCCGGTTTCCTTCCGTTTGCCTCTTCCAGGGACATTTAAGATCCATAACGTGTTCCACAAGTCCTTATTGAAGAGGTTTGTCGAACCAGTGGTTCCTATGGCTGCGCCTCCCGACCCTCTTTTGGTTGAGGGCAATTTGGAGTATGTGGTTGAGAAAATATTGGATTCTCGTTTTGCTAGACAGAAACTCCAGTATTTAGTTAAGTGGAGAGGTTATGGTCAGGAGGACAATTCTTGGTTGTTTGCTTCGGACAGCCATGCTGGGAGACTGATCCGTGCCAATCATCGAGCTCATCCTGATCGGCCTGGTTGCGCAGGTGAGGGTTCTGTGACCCCTCCTCAAGGGGGGGTACTGTTGTGAATATGCTGGAGGCGGCTTCTGAGCTGGGACTCCCTCCGGTGGTTGCTGAGGGTTATGAACTGATTACCGAATGGTCTTCAGCTGGCGCTGAATGGTAGGATATAAGTGGCCTGAGTTCCCAGCAGCCTTGCCGGTTATTAATTGTTCCTTTTGGTCTTGCTTGAAGCACTGCTAGTTTTCTGCTCTCCTTCAGATAAGTGTTTGCTGTTTTTTTTTTCCTCTGTTTGATTTTCTCTGCTGGTATGTTACACCAGAGATCTGATTTAGGTGGATGAGATCGTGTGATCTCAGGTTTTTTTGGTATTTTTGTTAGGGTTTTTTTTTTGGATTGCAGTCAGAAATCTTTCCTGTACTTTTCTGTCTAGACAGATTGGGCCCCAGCGTTTGCTCATTCTATTTTCTGTCTATATCCGTGCTTTCTTCTTGTCTAACCGCCTTACATGTTTGGGGGCTTCCTATTTTCTTTGGCGATCTGCTCTGGGGCAGATAGCTTTCATCTTTCTGCCTTTAGGTGTAGTTATCTCTCAGGCTGTGACGAGGCGTCTAGGATCACCATAGGAACGCTCCACGGCTACTTCTAGTTGTGTGGTTAGTTCAGGTTACTGCAATCCAATAGGTTCCAGCCTCTCTGGTGTATTACCGCTTTTGCTATTTTTTGCTATTTCTCCTCAGTTACCGAAACATAACACCTTGCCAACCGAATAGATTTACGTCATGCAGAAAGCAAATTGGAGCTGGAGGTCTCTAAACCTCGGTTTCCGTTGGCACCGTCATTTTCTAAACCTTTTTCCGAAGTCGCTGTTCCAGACACGGAACCGGAGCCTATGGATATATCCCTGACTAGGAAATTGTCCCCTCTTTCCCGTCCTACACATCTCTTGGAGTACCCCAGTAGTAAGGGTTCCAAGCAGGCGGAGGAATGAGAGTGTCTAACCACCTTTAGAGTAGGTGTGTTAGATACAGGGACCTCTACCTCCAAACTAAAATATGAGGTGACGTTGCTCTTCGAGGCAACTGCGGTTTCTGCCAAGGCGTGGGTGGACTCTGGGACAGATGGAAATTTTTTGTCGTTAACCTTTGCCCAGAGACATGCCATTCCTATGGAGTTACTGCCCAAACCAATGAACATTAAGGTAGTCAACGGTTCACTGCTAGACACTGGTGTTGAGCATTCCGATACCGCAAGTATCGGGTATCGGCCGATATTCGCTGTATCGGAATTCCGATACTTAGTTCCGATATTTTTCCTATATCGTATACCAGAATCGGAAGTTCCCATAATTCTTTGAGAGGCACTGTGATTTTAGTCAGCCAATGAGGAATCCTACGAAGTGTGGGCACATCCTGTAATGCTGCGGTCATCTTAACTAATGGCATGGCTGTGATTGGCTGCTGAAATGATGTCAGAATGCACTATAAAAGGCGCCGCCGCCATTTTAGCGTCACTGTGCTGTGAACTCAGGGACAGAACGCTGCTCTGCTGACTCTGAGGGACAGTTAGAGATTGCGATTTTGTGTACTGTGCTTTAGGCAGGCTAGTTTACCAACCGCTGTGTAAAGCTTCCTTTTGCCTTGCAGTGTTGTTTTAACAGCTCTGTGCAAGATGTGTGTGTGAGAGTGCAGGTGACGCTGCAGTTTGCTCTGCATCCACCGCTGTTTGTAGGCATCTGCACGTGTCACTCACTGACTCTTTTTTTTATTTTATTTTGTGGAATTGGTGCAGCTCCATTCAATTGAAATTAACAGTGATCTATTAGTGTGACGCGCTTCCATCCGTATACAATACATTGGTTGCAAACACTATAGAAGTACAGAAAGGAGCCTTTCACAGCTAGTGAACAGTTGTGTGCAGTGTTCACTGTAGTCTGTGAGGTTTTCATTTTTTGAGTGCAGATCACGCTCCAGTTAGTTCTTCAACCACTGCTGGTTGTAGTCTGCTGAGCATGTGTCACTGCCTCATCCTTCACATTTTTCTCTAATTGGTGCTGCTCCATTCTATTTGAAAAAAATCGAATCTATTAGTGTGACGCGCTTCCATCCGTATACAATACATTGGTTGCAAACACTATAGAAGTACACAAAGGGCCTTTTACAGCTATTGAACAGTTGTCTGCAATGTTCACTGTAGTCTGTGAGCTTTTCATTTTTTGAGTGCAGATTACGCTCCAGTTAGTTCTTCAACCACTGCTGGTTGTAGTCTGCTGAGCGTGTGTCACTGCCTCATCCTTCACATTTTTCTCTAATTGGTGCTGCTCCATTCTATTTTAAAAAAAATCTAATCTATTAGTGTGACGCGCTTCCATCTGTATACAATACATTGGTTGCAAACACTATAGAAGTACACAAAGGGGCCTTTTACAGCAACTGAACAGTTGTCTGCAGTGTTCACTGTAGTCTGTGAGCTTTTCATTTTTTGAGTGCAGATTACGCTTCAGTTAGTTCTTCAACCACTGCTGGTTGTAGTCTGCTGAGCGTGTGTCACTGCCTCATCCTTCACATTTTTCTCTAATTGGTGCTGCTCCATTCTATTTTAAAAAAATCTAATCTATTAGTGTGACGCGCTTCCATCCGTATACAATACATTGGTTGCAAACATTATCGAAGTACACAAAGGGGCCTTTTACAGCTACTGAACAGTTGTCTGCAGTGTTCACTGTAGTCTGTGAGCTTTTCATTTTTTGAGTGCAGATTATGCTCCAGTTAGTTCTTCAACCACTGCTGGTTGTAGTCTGCTGAGCGTGTGTCACTGCCTCATCCTTCACATTTTTCTCTAATTGGTGCTGCTCCATTCTATTTAAAAAAAATATAATCTATTAGTGTGACGCGCTTCCATCTGTATACAATACATTGGTTGCAAACACTATAGAAGTACACAAAGGGGCCTTTCACAGCTAGTGAACAGTTGTCTGCAGTGTTCACTGCAGTCTCTGAGGAATAACCACATTTAGGCCTTATAACTTTTCTGACTTTCTTTATCAATCTACCAAGATGAAGAAGGCAGGGAGTAAGGCACGTGGTCGTGGCCGTGGAGTTTCAGCAGGGAGAGGACGTGGGGATTCTGTGGCTGCTGCCCCACCCAGTGACACAGCATCCACCAGTTTTCCCCGTGAGCGTTCCTTTATGCGCACTTTTGTAGGAGCTCGGCGTACCCCCCTGCTGCGGGAAGAACAAATTGAAGCCGTTGTTGGTTGGATGGCAGCCAATGCATCGACTTCAATTGCTTCCACCTCCTCTCAGGACCACAGCACTGTTGAACAACCATCTGTCTCTTCACCGCCTGCCAAATTGCCCAGGCAGTCAGAGAGCTCTGTAAAGGAGCCAGCTGAGTCTCTGCTTCTGTTCTCAGAATCTGTTGGCTTGCAAACAGGGGCCCAGCCAAGCATCATTCTGGAATGTGAAGAAGAGGGAGTATGCAGTGATGCGCAACAGCTGTGTCTCTCTGAATCTGAAGAGGCGGGTGAGCCAGTGCTGATGGTCAGCACACCGCAGAACGCATCTGATGATGATGAGACTCAGGTGCCAGTTTCTGTTGAGCATGGTGCTGGCCAGACCACCCAACAGCAGCAGGTGTTGGAAGAGGGTAGTGGAGATGATGAGGTCCAAGACCCAACATGGCGTGAGGAACAGGAAGGTGGTGGGAGCAGCTCTGAGGAAGAGATTGCCCCAACGGTCCAAACAGTAGGGAGAGGTAGGCTGCAGACTCGGTTGCCTGTAGCCTCCAGTTTGGCACCCGTTCGTAGCAGTTCTCTTACAACAGCCAAAACGGCGCTCCCAGGACTTGCACTGCGTGGTCCTTTTTTGACACACTTGCAGATGATATTTGCTATGTCAAATGCAAGCTGTGCAATCAAAAAGTAAAAAGAGGTAAAAGTGTCAGTAACCTTAATACCACAAATATGTGGAAACATGTGCGGACAAAGCACGTGGTTGAGTTACAAAGACACACTGGGATGCCAACCTACAGCAGCACCTACATCTTCAGCTCGTGTTGGAGCCTCTTCCTCCAGCTCACACACAGCTGGTTCGGCTTCCTCACAGGATCGCCATGGAAGAACCTCTGTCACTGTTGTCCAGAGACCCAGTGTTATTCCACCCACAGCTGCAAGTTCCCTGTCATCCTCACACTCCCAGGCCACAAAACAGCCATCGGTAGCACAGGCATGGGATAAAAGACGGCCATACTCGGCAAACCATCCACGAGCACAGGCTCTGAATGCTGGCATTGTAAAACTCCTGTCCCTTGAAATGCTGTCATTCAGGCTGGTGGAGACTGACAGTTTCCGTAACTTAATGGCATTGGCAGTCCCACAATACAATGTGCCCAGCCGATTTTATTTCAGCAGGCAAGCCGTCCCTGGTCTGCAAAAGCATGTTGAGGGAAAAAATTAAACATGCGCTACTAAACGCCTTCAGTAGCAAGGTCCACCTGACCACTGATGCGTGGACCAGTACCCATGGCCAGGGACGATACCTTTCCCTCACTGCCCATTGGGTCAATGTTGTGGAGCTGGGTACAGATCTTGCGAGTGGCGCTGTACGTGTTCTGCCAACTCCAAGGATTGCAGGAATCCAGTCTGTCCACATTGACTCCTCCTCCTACTCCAGTTCCTCAGAATCATCGCTGCAGGAGCCGTCACGGTCTACCTCCACATGGACCCATGAACGCTTACCTGTTGCGACCGATATGAGCACAGCCGTGGCCAAACGTCAACAGGCCGTCCTGAAATTAATTTCCATGGGGAATCGAAGCCACACAGCGCAGGAGCTCTGGAATGCCATCAAGCAGGAGAGCGATGTGTGGTTTTTGCCAGCGAATCTCCAGCCAGGCTTGGTAGTGTGTGACAATGGCCGAAATCTGGTGGCAGCTCTGGGCCTTGGTAACCTCACTCACATACCATGTCTGGCACATGTGCTCAACTTGGTCGTGCAGAGTTTTTTGAGGGACTATCCGGATCTTGATGCACTGCTGCACAAGGTCCGCCTAGAGTGCGCTCATTTGCGACGTTCCAGCATGGCCAGATCGCACATTGCAGCTCTGCAACGCAGATTTCGCCTTCCTGAACATCGCATCATATGTGACGTACCCACCAGGTGGAATTCCACGTTACATATGTTGGAGCGGTTGTGTGAGCAGCAGCCAGCAGTAATGGAGTATCAGCTGCATCAGGCGCAATCAACTCGCAATTTGCACCGTTCACACTTCACCACTACTGAGTGGGCCTCTATGAAGGACATCTGCCACGTTTTGCGTGCGTTTGATGAGTCAACGCGGATGGCGAGTGCAGATGATGCACTAGTCAGCCTGACTGTCCCCCTTATCTGCCTGCTTCAAAAAACACTGCAAGCACTAAGGATGAGGTTTTGGAAGAGGTGGAGGATGAGGAGTCACAAATTCCATCACCTTCTGGACAGTCAGCGCAACGTGATTCCTCACAAAGGGCTGGGCAGGGCTCACTTTGTGAGGAGGATGAGGAGGAGTCAATGGAGGAGGAAGACATCGCTCCAGAGGGAGGTACACAACGCTCTAGTCAGTATGTAGAGCGAGGGTGGGGTGATACAGAGCAGGCAGAGATGACGCCTCTTGCAGGGGACAGCGTTTCCTGGCCAGTTGGGAGTCTGCAGCACATGGTTGATTTCATGCTGCAGTGCCTGAGAAACGACCGCCGCATCGCCCACATTCTCACCACGTCTGATTATTGGGTGTACACCCTCCTAGACCCTCGCTACTGGGACAACTTACAAAGCCTCATCACACCGTTGAACCGGGAGCGTAAAATGCGGGAGTACCCAGACACACTGGTGCAATCCATAATGTTCTCCATTCCAGCCGAGAGCACTGCTGCTGCTACTGCTTTACAAAGCAGCTCTGTGCGTCGAGGCAGTGGAGACAGCTCTGCAACAAAAGGGAGCACAAGCAGCGCCTCTGCACAGGGCAAGACCAGTATGTTCCAAATGTGGCGAAGTTTTGTGGCAGCGCCACAAATGTCTACACCATCCGAGACGGCTCCAGTCAGCAGGAGGCAACGTTTCCGTAAGATGGTGACAGACTACATGTCTTTCCCTCTCAGTGTACTCCCAGATGGCTCTTCCCCATTCAAGTTTGGGGTCTCTAAGCTGGATACATGGCCAGAGTTTAGCCAGTATGCATTGGAGGTGCTGGCTTGCCCTGCTGCCAGTGTATTATCTGAGCGCGTCTTTAGTGCTGCAGGTGGTGTACTAACAGACCGTCGCATGCGACTATCCTCCGATAATGTAGACCGGCTTACTTTTCTGAAAATGAACAAGGCATGGATCTCGCCTGAATTTGTCTGTCCGTTTTCAGATTAAATAACTGGTTCGCAACGTTATCCATGTCTCCTGTTATGTTCATCTTTCTACCACCTGAACTCTACTCCCTGGGCTACAACACTGTCAGTTGCTGCTCAGAAGTGTTGTGTCCACAGACCAATACACAAGCTATAGTGTTAGTGGGGTTCAGTAACGCCAGCTGTTCCCCTGCTGTGTGTCTGGCAAGAAGTCTCCTGTTCCCTACACATGCACAGAAAAACCCATGTCGAACATGCTCCAAATAGGGAAGAGCCGTCACCCTGATTGTTATGCTTAAAACAGGAAATTGTGAAGTTTTCCAGGCCTAGAATGATAAATTTTTATAACAAATATGGACAAATAATAATTTGTCATCACAGAGCATATCTGCACATGTCTATTAGAAATGGTAACAAAAACTAAAACATAGTGTTCACTTTTTGAAATTAATGCATAAAAGTACATTTCATACTTATCAATTAATGCTTTTTAAGGAACTTTATCTGTACCTGTAAGATAATGCAGTCAATGGATGTACGAATCATAAACATCCTCATCATCATCATCACGAGTTATATTTATGACAGACATTATAAAATACACATACTGATGCCAACTGTAACTTCACACACCATATATGAAATGGCCAGCATCTAAACCTGGTAATAATGTGCAATAATAAATTATTACATCTGGAAAGTGCATCATGCATACTGACAATAGGTAGTTATACCTGCAAGTGCTGTTGAAACAACCACAACAGATATAAATTAATAATGGTATATAGGTATCACAGTGCATAGTTACTCATGGACAATGTCGATGTAATACTGTACCTCAATAAAGTCAGCGTCAACCATTATGCTTGTTAGTCTTGTAGATTGTTAAAGAGGGAACGTGCTTTTTTTGTTGGTCATAGGTGGAGTATTAGACAGTAAATGATTACTGCTGTCGTATTTTTGGCATCCCTAGGGCAGAATAACGCTGCGTAAGGTCACATTTTATAGAGAGTCATCTAATAGACACACGCTACCCTACCCTACGCGTGACAGTAGGAAGGTAGTGTTGACGGATAAAGCCTTGCGCAACCAGACATGCTTTTACCCTCTTCAACACTGTACAAGCAAAAAATGCATGATTGCAGCCGCAGACTTTATTGACGTACAGTATAACATCGCCATTACCCATCAGAGGCTGTCCACTGTCTGATACAGACATAGAATATACCTTTGCTATCCGTAGCCTTTGTTTCACCTATACTTGCAGGCACACACTTAAATTGTGACAATGCATAATGTTTTTTTAAATGGTTATTTTTTATCGTACATTATTGCGTCATCACATTGATGAGTCCATGCTGGACATGTCATACATGCTGTACAAAGTAACGATTTTATTAACTTAAATAATTGAAATGTCTGTGACTGTCACATATAAATTGCAATGATGATGATGAGTGACTATTACAAAATCCATTGTCTTCACTATGTTATGGTTTAACATAGCGTTCCTTAAGCATTATTCATAAATACAAAAATGGACTTTTATTCTTAAATTTACAACACTATATTTTGTAAACTAATTTTTGGGTGGTGTGTTGTTCCATTTCTTGTTGCCATGTGCATATATGCGTTTATATTTGCAGGGTCTTTATTTTTATTCTTGAAATTAGGAAAGATGTGTATCTTCGTACCGTCTTAGCCAGTAGATAGAAAAATATTAGACTTGAGAGTCCTCAGTGGTTGATACCTTTTAATGGATAACTGAAAAGATGGTAACAAATTGCAAGCTTTCGAGGCTACTCACGTTTCTTCATCAGGCAAAGACTAAAACAAAAAATGAAGAATCACATATTTCTATACACAACAGGACACAGGAATAGTGCAATAGGTAAGACAAGTGACGTGAAGCAGAACTGTCATTATGCCAGAGGGATGAACATAAATATTGGAACAGTTCCTAGATAAGGATAGAAAGTTTTATTGCCCTCTGATTGGGGTCTGGTTTTGTGTTTTCATGCCCCTGGAAGGGCAGAGACGCAGATTCCTTAATTGATATAGAATGACATGAATCCGTGTGATCTATTCATTCCAGCACTAAGAGTGTCAAAGGTCATGATGAGCTTATATTCCGAAACCTTTCTATCTTTCTCAGATTTGAAGTTACATTTTAATACCAGTAATTCCATATCCATCATGCTATGACCGGGCATACCAAAGTTTTTTGCCACAGGTAAATCCATTATTTTTTCTCTTATTGTGTGGCGATGATAATTCATCCTTGTTCTCAGTTTTTGGCCGATCTCCCCCACATACAGACCCCCATTTGGACATTTAGTACATATAATTAGGTACACCACATTAGATGTGATGCAGCTGAAAGTAGCTGTGATCTTGTAGTCGTGATGGGAGTTGGGGATCTTTATCTTGTCCGTGGTCATTATAGATGCACAGGTTTTACATTTCTTCTTGTTGCAAGGAAAGGTTCCTGCAGCTGTTGGGGAGGACAGGGAGCTTCTGACAATGATGCTTCTTACATTTGGGGGCTGCCTAAAACACAGTAGTGGGGGGTCTGGAAATATGGATTGTAATATCGGGCATCTTTTTGTAGTAAAGGTTGTAGTTTCCGTGTAGCTCCCCTTAGCACCTCCAGATTTAGATTGTAGGTGACCACTAGAGGCACCCGGTTATTTTCTTCTTTACCTTTGTAATGTAGCAGGTGATTCCTTGATATTCTGTTGGCTCTTGAAATTTGGTTTTCAATTGTTCTTGGATGGTATCCCTGGTTCAAAAAAGTCTTTCTGAGGCGACCCCCCACTACTGTGTTTTAGGCAGCCCCCAAATCTAAGAAGCATCATTGTCAGAAGCTCCCTGTCCTCCCCAACAGCTGCAGGAACCTTTCCTTGCAACCATAAGAAATGTAAAACCTGTGCATCTATAATGACCACGGACAAGATAAAGATCCCCTACTCCCATCAGGACTACAAGATCAAAGGTACTTTCAGCTGCATCACATCTAATGTGGTGTACCTAATTATATGTACAAAATGTCCAACTGGGGGTCTGTATGTGGGGGAGACCGGCCAAAAACTGAGAACAAGGAAGAATTATCATCGCCACACAATAAGAGAAAAAATAATGGATTTACCTGTGGCAAAACACTTTTGTATGCCCGGTCATAGCATGATGGATATGGAATTACTGGTATTAAAATATAACTTCAAATCTGAGAAAGATAGAAAGGTTTGGGAATATAATCTCATGATGACCTTTGACACTTTTAGTGCTGTAATGAATAGATCACACGGATTCATGTCATTCTATATCAATTAAGGAATCTGCGCCTCTGACCTTCTATGGGCATCAAAACAGAACACCAGACCCCAATCAGAGGGCAATAAAACTTTCTCTCCTTATCTATATGCAAATTGCCTCTTCAAACAAAGAGGACTTGTACTCTATAGCGCCACCTATTGGAAGTAGCGATCCTATGAACTGTTCCAATATTTATGATCATCCCTCTGCCATAATGACAGTTCTGCTTCACGTCACTTGTCTTACCTATTGCACTATTCCTGTGTCCTGTTGTGTGTAGAAATATGTGATTCTTCATTTTTTGTTTTACTCTTAGCCTGATGAAGAGACCTGAGTAGTCTCGAAAGCTTGGAATTTGTTACCATCTTTTCAGTTAGCTATTAAACGGTATCAACCACTGAGGACTCTCAAGTATAAATATTTTTCTATTCTTGGAATTGAAATTCATCATTTTATTGTCCTAGTAAAACTTCATTTATTCTTGTTTGAAGTACATACATTTGCAATGGCCACGTAACAAGGCAATAACTCAATATTTTATTTCAAAACCCTCCTTGACCCTGGGCTTCAACACCGCCAGTTGCTGCTCAGAAGTGTTAGATGCACCTTGTCACTCCATAGCTTAGACAAATCCAACTCACATCATGACTCAAATGCTGCAATGTTGGAAGTGCATAATGTGGGTTGAACTTTGACAACAGCTGCAGTGCGAAGGTTAGACTTCAGTGTTCTTGGCTTTTAAATAAAAGCATACAAGTAAATATAATAATCCAATGTTGATTAAGGGACGTGATGTACACCTGTAATATTGTGCAAACAATGCATGTAGGAATAGTCCTCTTCAACATTACTTATATTTGTGTCATTTTAAAAAATACATATTTAATTAGAAAGTTAACAGCCCATATCATAAAGGTCCTTCATGTAAACATGATAATCGGTAACAAAAATCATGCATTACCTTGTTAAAGTCAATAGTGCATAGTCACAATAGCAAAATATATACCTGTAAGTGGTGTTGAAAGAACGACAACTGATAGAATAGGTGAATGATATCTATTTATCAGACTGAATAGTGACACCTGTACAATGTCGATATAATACTGTACCTTAACAAAACAGCTGTGTCACACCTCACATGTGTTTTTCTTGTAGCTTGTTATGTAATAGGGCACATGCGTGTATGTTTCATCATAGGTGCATGTTTACTGAGTAAAGCAGTCATGACAACGCCTGTGTGTTGTCGGTACGCTTGCGATGATGAACGATGAATGTTAGTCTGCGTCATAAGACGCACAGACGCTCCAATACCCAACGCGTCACAGCAGGAAGCCAGTCTGTGCGTCCAAACAAAGGCGCAAGCATACATGCACGTACCCTTTTATAAAGCTATATAAAAAAAAGGATGTAGTAGTAACGCACACTTTATTGAGGTACAGTATTACATCGCCATTCACCATCTGTGGCTATGCGGTCTCATCTATATATACCTTATCTATCCGTTGTCATGCTTGCAAGTCCACAGTCAGGCATAAATAGCTGTTTTCACTATGCACTATGCACTTTTTAAAGGTTTTTTTTGTTAATATAAATGATTGGCACATATTATCAGTATTACATGATGGAAATTTTAGATATTTTTAAAAACTTTTTAGTGATATTATTCAGCAAATGTAAAGTTTTATGAATGTCACAGATAACTTGTAATGCTGATTATGTTTTTAAGTCAGCCATTCATTGTCTATACAATAAAAATGGTGTACATACTGTTACTTATCCATCATTAATGGATTCTGATATGTACTTGTATGCTTTTATTTAAAACCGTATAGCAGATTATTTAACCTATTTTTATTGTGGTTTGCATTGCTTTTCAACATGTTAATGTATGCGTTTATGTTTGTCAATTATTAATTTACATATATTTTTTAAAGTAAAATCATCATCTTATGGTACTAAAGGTTATATTTCTCTTCTTTGGAGTATAGACATTTTTAATTGACACGTAACAAGGAAAATACTTGATCTAGTATTTAAACATCCTCCTTGACCCTGGGCTCCAACACCGCCAGTTGTTGCTCGGAAGTGCTGTTAGCACAGTCAACACTTGCTCCTGTGTTACTGGGGTTCAGTAATGTCAGCTGTTCTCCTGCTGTGTGAACGGCAAACAGTCCTGCTGCCTCCAACCGGTTCTCTTCTCATCCCTGGGCTCCAACACCGCCAGTTGTTGCTCAGAAGTGCTGTTAGCACAGTCAACACTTGCTCCTGTGTTACTGGGGTTCAGTAATGTCAGCTGTTCCCCTGCTGTGTGAACGGCAAAAAGTCCTGCTGCCTCCAACCGGTTCTCTTCTCATCCCTGGGCTCCAACACTGCCACTTGTTGCTCGGAAGTGCTGTTAGCACAGTCAACACTTGCTCCTGTGTTACTGGGGTTCAGTAATGTCAGCTGTTCCCCTGCTGTGTGAACGGCAAAAAGTCCTGCTGCCTCCAACCGGTTCTCTTCTCATCCCTGGGCTCCAACACCGCCAGTTGTTGCTCGGAAGTGCTGTTAGCACAGTCAACAATTGCTCCTGTGTTACTGGGGTTCAGTAATGTCAGCTGTTCCCCTGCTGTGTGAACGGCAAAAAGTCCTGCTGCCTCCACCCTGTTCTCTTCTCATCCCTGGGCTCCAACACCGCCAGTTGTTGCTCAGAAGTGCTGTTAGCACAGTCAACACTTGCTCCTGTGTTACTGGGGTTCAGTAATGTCAGCTGTTCCCCTGCTGTGTGAACGGCAAAAAGTCCTGCTGCCTCCAACCGGTTCTCTTCTCATCCCTGGGCTCCAACACCGCCAGTTGTTGCTCGGAAGTGCTGTTAGCACAGTCAACACTTGCTCCTGTGTTACTGGGGTTCAGTAATGTCAGCTGTTCCCCTGCTGTGTGAACGGCAAAAAGTCCTGCTGCCTCCAACCGGTTCTCTTCTCATCCCTGGGCTCCAACACCGACAGTTGTTGCTCGGAAGTGTCATTGGCACGGGTTCTCACTCCTGCCCAGACTGGTTACAGCACGCCATCTGTTTCCTGTCAGTGTAAACGTCACTTAGCCTCCAATAAGTTGTCCTGTCGTGTTGCGGTCGGGTTAGCCGACTCTATGGTGCCTGGAGTTTAGGTGCTTCCTATGTGTGCTGCGGGATATGCAAATAAAGGCTGTTTCCGTTGTGACAATAGGACAATCACCCACTGTAGTACTGTGGGATTCGGTAACTGCGGCCGGCTCGCGACCTGTGAAATTTCCATGGGTACCTTCTGCTACCCGTCCGGGTTCCAGTACCGTCAGCTGGTTCTCCGCAGTGCCTTTGGCCTAGGTGCCTCCATCTCGGTATCCAAGTTCCAGCAATGTCTGCTGGTCCTTGGTAGTGCTTTGGAGCACAGGTACCTCCTGCTTAGTAACCGTGTCCCAGTAACGTCAGCTGGTCCTCGGTTGTGCCATTGGCTCTTTTCCTTCTGCTGCCCCTCCAGGTTCCAGCACAGTCAGCTAGTCCTCGTTACTTGCATTGGCTCTTGTACCTTCTGCTACCCGTCCGGGTTCCAGTACCGTCAACTGGTTCTCCGCAGTGCCTTTGGCCTAGGTGCCTCCATCTCGGTATCCGAGTTCCAGCAACGTCTGCTGGTCCTTGGTAGTGCTTTGGAGCACAGGTACCTCCTGCTTAGTAACCGTGTCCCAGTAACGTCAGCTGGTCCTCGGTTGTGCCATTGGCTCTTTTCCTTCTGCTGCCCCTCCGGGTTCCAGTACCGTCAGCTGGTTCTCCGCAGTGCCTTTGGCCTAGGTGCCTCCATCTCGGTATCTGAGTTCCAGCAACGTCTGCTGGTCCTTTGGTAGTGCTTTGGAGCACAGGTACCTCCTGCTTAGTAACCGTGTCCCAGTAACGTCAGCTGGTCCTCGGTTGTGCCATTGGCTCTTTTCCTTCTGCTGCCCCTCCAGGTTCCAGCACAGTCAGCTGGTCCTCGTTACTTGCATTGGCTCTTGTACCTTCTGCTACATTTACAAATTGAAGATTTTTAAAATGTTTTTTTGGGTAATCACTCTGGATCTCCAACAATGAAGACGACGACCCTGATGACCACCCCGAAGAAGATGACGACCACAAGGACGACGAGCATCAAGCCAACCAGCCTAAACACCATCACAAAGAAGAAATAAAAGATTACCCAACAGGACTAAGAAGGATAAGACAAACTACAAGATACAGAACAAGAGACTGAAGAACAATAAGCAGAAGATCAAAAAGCAGAAGAACATGAAGTATAAGACCAAAATGAAGAGCAAAATATATGCTCTAAATTATAAGCAGAAGAAGACTAAGCAGTGTATGGGGGTGAGTCCGTTCCTCCTCGTGGTGCCCCTGGAAAATGCCTGCTGCTGCAGGCTAAACTGAACACGGACAAATACTGTTGTAATTTAAATCTTTTGTGACAGCAAGAACGGAAGGATGAAAAATTCATATTTTGACAGATTACAAGTACAGGAATCTCTGTCACAAATAAGAATATGATGAAGAAGATGAAGTACAATATGAAGAAGAATAATAGTTTAATAAGAAGAATATGAGTAATGTTAACAAAAATATGAATAGCAAGAAGTTTAAGAAGAAGATAAAGAAGGTGAAGATAAAGAATAATTTGATGAAAAAGATGATGCTGCTGAAGATTATGAAGGAGAAAGTGTGTCAAAAGTTAAAAAGGTGAAGAGCATGGAAGTTGTGAAATATACATATTTGCCAAAATAGAAAAAACGTTAACAACATTGTCAATTTCTTCGTCAATCCGAACATCTTTAAAAAAAAAATATTTATGCTATTCCATTTGATTGGGTTAAACATCTATGTCTTTAATGTCTCCTCAACCTTCCCCAATACATTCTACATTACTCTTTGTTGTTTTCCTTCATGTACAATTAACCAACAAGGCAAGAATGGTTTTTTTTTAATTCCGATATTTTGTTCCCATAGACTTACATTGGATTTCCGGTATCGGTATCGGGTATCGCCGATATTTTTTGGGTATCGGCGATACCATTCCGATTCCAATACTTTTGGATATCGGAAAGTATCGCTCAACTCTACTAGACACGCAAATCACCCACCAGTCGATTCCCCTCACTATGTCATTTCCTCAGGGTCACCGGGAGGATATTTCTTTTCTCATTATTCCCAGTGGATCGGATGAGGTGCTATTAGGCCTTCCATGGCTACGTTGTCACAATCCACACATTAACTAGAACACGGGGGAAATTAATTTGGGGGGTGAGAATGGTGTTTCTCAGCGTATGATTGCCTCGACCCGGAGGGTAGTCTCAGAGCCGTCTGTTGACTTTGTCGCTCATCCTGAGCATTCCAAAAGGCTGCTGAGACTTTGCCTTTCCACCAACCGTATGACCGTCCAATTGATTTGGTCACCGGCTCAGAGCCTCGTCGCGGTAGGGTTTATTCCCTGCCTGTAGATACGACCGAGGACGGTAACGAGCCCAAAAATGTCATGCCTTCTGGGGATATGCGGATGGTGGCACCTATGACCTTAGACCAGGTTCCTCCCAGGAAGATGTTCGTTCCTCCTAAATTAAAAAATAAGGTGCTCTCTTGGGCACATGCCCCTAAAACCGGAGATCATTTGGGAGTCAAACGTACCACTAAGTTTCTCCAACGGTCATATTGGTGGACTCGGTTGCCGCAGGACGTTAAAAAATAAGTCCAATCTTGTACCTCTTGTGTGAGAGAGAAATAGTCCCATCAGAGACAGTCGGTTGACAATTATCTTTGTCCAGGCCCCGTATTATCCCGGGGAACAAGGCCTGTCTCGCGACTCGCAATATTAGAGGACGCAGGGAATCTGCTAAGTTCGCCTCTCGTTTTATGGGTCCTTTCAAAACTTTGGACCATATTCATGCCCAGCGGCTCATTGAGGAATTTGAGCATCAGGTGGGGGGGTGATGTTAGAGGGAGGGATAATGATAGGCATCAGGCGACAGCTTGATTTGAGGCATCAGTTGTCCCCCATCCAGGCTTCAGCCAGGGCAGATGATGCTTAGATTCGCCGTCAATCCCAACGCCTAGCCAGTACAAGAGAGTACAAGCTGTCTCCAAGGTCTTTGTTAATAGTAGCCTTAAGCATAGGTTACAGAGGGAGGCAGGGCTTTTATAGCCTAAGTCCAGAAATGCCGGCACTGAGCATGTCCGTGACATGGCAAACCGTGATTGGTGGTTAATGTCAGCTGATCCTCTGACCTGGCACCGCCTGATTGGTCACGGATGACGTCACTGATGATGCGAGTAATGAGATGGCAGGGGGCGGAGCTTAGCCCTTAAATAGCTTGTCTGTCCGTGGAGCGGTCAGGTCATACTAAATTAGGCAGTGCTCATGTGTGGACGTGACAGAATCTGGGCTCCACATGCTCTCTAGCTTTGCTCTCCGGGACCTGCCGATGCCAGAGTTCGCTCAGCTAATTAGCACAGGTCCTTCAGGCAGGTTTAGCTTATGCCTGGCAGGTAGCCAATGTGGCGCAGTCTTGCTACGAATATAGGGTAGCTATACACTCTGAGCAGACTGCGGGGCACGTAACCTGTAGCCAATGTGGCGCAGTCTTGCTACGAATATAGGGTAGCTATACACCCTGAGCAGACTGCAGGGCGCGTAACCTGGGCATGGCCTGCCAAGCTGAACAGAGAGTTGCTCAGTCCGGTCTCACGCCGTCTGGTAGCACGTACGCCTGGCGTTAGTCGCACACACTACCTAGCGGCTGGCACATAGCTTCTGTGCAGTCAACAGGGCTACGTCTATACCAGCTTGCAGCACATAGTGCAAACCTAATATCTGGCAAGTGGCTTCTGTGCCATTAACAGGGCTACATCTACGCCAGTTGACAGCACATCTCCCGTGACGTTAATGGAGATAGTGCCAATTCTACATCTCCCCTAGTGTGAAGTAACACAGGCGAGATTTAATATTATTTTTCTGTTGTCAGTTTTACCCTCATAACCGAGAGGTGTGCGGCAGCAGTGACTTTAACTGCATCGTGGACCCCGGGTTCGGTTGCAATCCATTATTTAATAAAGTTGTTGCAACCGAGCTCATAACACAGAGGAAAACACTTTTCAGGGTTCTGAGAAAGAGACCCACATTGGCCACTACTGGGTCACCCCGCTCCCACAGAGGAGTAGCCCACTCCAAGGCCTTGCGGGTAAGTAGTGAGCTAACAAAACCCTCTTTAGCCCTTTCGGAGGGGAATCGTGCCTCCATCACTTCTAGCTGAATGGAGCATTGATTAATAAACCCTCTGCAGGATCTGCTGTCACCAGAAAAATTTTCCGGCAGAGCTAAAGGCGGTAATGGAATTTTAGCAGCTACCGCAGCATTCACTGCAGCAGTGTGTACGAAACTTGCAGCTTGTGAAGCTGCCTGAGTAGCTACTGCAGTGAGATCAGCAACCAGAGCGGCCTGCTCCACAGTCCTAAGTCTGGCCTCTAGTTGCTGAATGTAGCGCTGCAGCTGCTGGTTGTCAGCCATGGTCGGCTAGACCCTGGCGGTCAGATACTGTTATGAGCTTGGTTGCAACAACTTTATTATGTAATGGATTGCAACCGAACCCGGGGTCCGCGATGCAGTTTATGTTCACTGCTGCCGAACACCCTTTGGGTAGGAAGGTAATAACTGACAACTAAAATATAAAGATCTTGCCTGTGAACTTCACATTAAGCAAGATATAGAATTTGCACTATCTCCGTTAACCTTCACGGGAGAAGTGCTGAAGACTGGCGTAGTCATAGCCCTGTTAACAGCACATAAGCTACTTGCCAGATATTAGATCTGCACCATGTGCTGCAGGCTCACGTAGATGTACTGTAGCCCTGTTAATAGCACAGAAGCCACTTGCCTAATATTAGGAAGTGCATGCGACTCACGCCAGGCATATGTGCTGTCAGTCGGTGTGCGACCGGAGTGAGCAACTCTATTCAGCTGTCGGCGATGCCCACGTGCTGCCAGCCGGTGCGCGACCGGACTGAGCCACTCTCTGTACAGCTGGCAGGCGATGCCCAGGTTACACGCCCCGCAGTCTGCTCAGGGTGTATCGCTACCCTCTAGTCATAGGTAGACTGCGCCACATTGGCTGCCTGCTTGGCATAAGCTAAACCTGCCTGAAGGACTTGTGCTAATTAGCCAAGCGAACTCTGGCATCGGCAGGTCCCGGAGAGCAAAGCTAGAGAGCACGTGGAGCCCAGATTCTGGTATGTCCACACATGAGCACTGCCTATTGTAGTATGATCTGACCGCGCCGCGGACAGACAAGCTATTTAAGGGCTAAGCTCTGCCCCCAGCCATCTCGTCAATCGCATCACTGATGATGTCATCCGTGACCAATCAGGCGGTGCCAGGTCAGAGGATCAGCTGACATTAACCACCAATCCCGGTTCGCCATGTCACGGACATGTTCAGTGCAGGCATTTCTGGACTTAGGCTTATAACAGGCTTTTCCCCTGTTCTGTAACCTATGTTTAAGGCTACTATGGACAAAGACTCGAGTAACAACTTGTGCCTCTCGGGTATTAGCTAGGTGCTGGGATCGACAGCGAAGCTGAGCAGCATTTGCCTCGCCTGGATTCAGATGGGAGACCACAGACTCCTCCGATCCCTGTTCGGATCCTGCTGTCGCACTATGCCTAACAGTCCCTTTAACACATACAACAATTCATCATGCTCTGATATGGCACAGAAATTTAGGTATAATACAATGAAAAATACTTCACTTCTTACATGACATGACTGATATCTATGTTAAAATCTACAATAGCTCAAAAAATGCACAGCATATTCCTTCATACAGTATTATGTCCATCACATAGTGCGCCATACAGAATAATGAGCCTCATATATTGCTCCATACAGAATGTGCCCCAAATGATGCTCCATACCCTATATGATGCCCCATAAATGATGAACCCCATATGATTCTCCAGTATATGATGGGCCCCATGGATGATGCTCCTGTGTCTAATTGGCAAAAATAATGCTCCATATATAATAGGGCTCCATTGTATAATGGTCCCTGTAAATGCTGCCCTAGTGTCTGTTTTCCCCCTTTTAGAATGCTCCAGTATATGATGGGCCCCATGCATGCTGCTCCAGTGTCTGATCTGCCCCATTTAGAATGCTCCAGTATATGTTGGGCCCCATAGATGCTGCTCCAGTGTCTGATCTGCCCCATTTAGAATGCTCCAGTATATGATGTGCCCCATGGATGCTGCTCCAGTGTTTTAGGGGCCAAAATAATGTTCCATATATAATGTGCCCCATTTATAATGATCCAGTGTATAATGGTCCCCGTAAATGCTGCTCCAGTGTCTGTTTTCCCCCTTTTAGAATGCTCCAGTATATGATGGGCCCCATGGATGATGCTCCAGTGTCTTATGGGCCAAAATAATGCTCCATATACAATGGGCCCCATTTATAATGCACCATTGTATAATGGTCCCCATAAATGCAGCTCCAGTGTCTGTTTTCCCCCTTTTAGAATGATCCAGCATATGATGGACCCCAAGGATGCTGCTGCAGTGTATGATCTGCCCCATTTAGAATGCTCCAGTATATTATTGGCCCCATGGATGCAGCTCCATTGTCTGATCTGCCCCATTTAGAATGCTCCAGTATATGATGGGCCCCATGGATGATTCTCCAGTGTCTTATGGGCCAAAATAATGCTCCATATATAATGGGCCCCATTTATAATGATCCAGTGTATAATGGTCCCTGTAAATGCTGCTTCTGTGTCTGTTTTCCCCTTTTTAGAATGCTCCAGCATATGATGGGCCCCAAGGATGCTGCTGCAGTGTATGATCTGCCCCATTTAGAATGATCCAGTATATGATGGGCCCCAAGGATGCTGCTCCAGTGTCTGATCTGCCCATTTTTAATGCTCAAGTGTATGCTGGGCCCCATATATAATTCTCCAGTGTATAATGCTCCCCATATATTGCTACAAACATTAAAAAAATTGTAATACCTCTCCTCGCTGTGCACTGCTCTACTCTGGACTCCTCAGCGTCGCCATGTTACAGCTCTCTGCACTTGGACTGTTTAGGCAGAGGGCGTACCGACGTGACGTCATCACGCTCTCTAAGCTGAATGTCACTGTCAGGAAACGCGGAAGACGTCACAGCGGTGGAGCAGGGAGAGGTAAGTATTGCAAGTGCTGGGGCCCTGAGCAAGCAGGGGGGGCCGACTCGTGGGCGACGGTACTGGCACAGGGCCCCTCATAGTACGCCGGTGTGTCTGACGGTGAGTGGGCCCTTCCACTGTCAGAGACAATTTTTTGTACTATGAGGGGCCCTGTGCCAGTGCCGTCGCCCATGAGTCGGCCCCCCCACCTGCTAAGGGAACCGGCACTTGCCCAGGTGCGCCAGGTGCTGACGCCGGCCCTGGAGGGGGGGATTTGTAGGTTTTGTAGTACGTCCAAGCTTGCAAGTGCATGTTCATTAAATGTTTGAGCATTCAACTGGTTTTCAAATTTCAGAGATTTTTCCCTCGGCTAAAGGTCCTTCCGCACTTCTTACAGATAACCTTTGCCTCATCAATAGGATTTTGGTCAAAAAAGTGCCACACTGGACTCTTCCTACTATGGTATACATTTTCCGGGCTTGCACGCTGTGCTAATTTGACCGTCTGGCCAAGCTGTCCTGCAACTCTTTTTCTTTTTAACACCTTTTTGGACTGCTACGGGCCTGCCAGATTACCCCAGCTGCGATGTCAATACCTGATGCGGATCCTCCTCCTCTTCTGAGCTATTGCCAGTGGCACCCTCTTCCCCCACTGGATGCCAATCAGGGTCAAAAACTGGGTCATCCATCACCTCCTCATCAATTTAATTTGCACCTTCCTCTGTGTCACCGTGTAAGATGGTATAGTATGCAGGAAGGGGCACCTGAGTTTCATCAGGGTCACATTCTGGCTCAGTAGACTGCGAGGGCAATGTAGTGCTCTGGGTGAATGTACCAGCAGAATCATCTAGCAGTGGCTGTGCATCAGTGCACTAAGTCTCTGATTAATGTTGGACTGAGGAATTCAGGATTTGACTTGATAACCCAGGCATGGTATGTGAAAAGAGCTCCATGGAGTAATCTGAAGTGTGGGCTGCCTCCTCCTTCCCTTTTGGTGGGGTTGAAGCACACAAGGAAAGATGTTGTTCCTGACCAGGAGCCTGCACTGACGACTCAGTGCTTGCATTTTTTGAAAATTTATAATAGAAGGTGATAGAGCTGGAGGCTGTTTCGGCAATGTAAGCCAAAACCTGTTCCTGATGCTCCGGCTTTAAAAGCAGTTTACCTACTCCCAGTAAAGTGAGCCTTCCAGGCCTTCTTGAGCCAGACGATGACACCGGCTCAACACCTTCTGCCTTAGGTGCTATTGTGCTAATGGCACTTCCAGCAGATGCACCATCACCACCATCAGTACCAGCTGGCCCCCCACGCCCACCTCTGCGGCCTCTCCCACCATACTTTCTCATTTTTGTGAAAATGTACCCAAAATACCAGCAGATATATGTTACTGTATCAGAAGCGTACAGCTGTATACAGTCTATGGATGATTGTAAACCTCCGTATATATTTCAGGAGTCACACACAGATGCTCTCAGTCTCAGTATGGATTACACCAGAATATAAAAAGTAGAAAAGGGTAATGTATTACAAGCGTACAGCTGTATACAGTGTTGGGGTAATTTTTAAATCTCCGTATATATTTCCGGAGTAACAGACAGACGTTCACAGGCTCTGTATGGATTAGACCACAATATAAAAAGCTGAAAAAGGGTACTGTATCACCAGATACCAGGTATATATAGTATAGTGAAAATATTCAGAATCTCCGTATATATTTCAGGAGGCAGACACTGACACTCTCAGGCTCAGTATGGATTACACCAGAATATAACAAGCTGAAAAAGGGTACTGTTTCACCAGATACAAGGTATATATAGTATAGTGAAAATATTCTAAATCTCCGTATATATTTCAGGAGTCAGAGAAAGACGCTCTCAGGCTCAGAATGGATTACACAATAATATAAAAAGTTGAAAATGGGGTACTGTATCACCAGATACAAGGTAGGATAGTGAAAATATTCAGAATCTCCATATAATTTCAGGAGGCAGACAATGACGCCCACAGGCTCAGTATGGATTACACAATTATCTAAAAAGATAAAAATAAGGGTACTGTATCACCAGATACAAGGTAGTATAGTGAAAATATTCTAAATCTCCGTATATATTTCAGGAGGCAGACACTGACGCTCTCAGGCTCAGTATGGATTACACAAAAATGTAAAAAGTTGAAAAGGGGTACTGTATCACCAGATACAAGGTAGTACAGTGAAAATATTCTAAATCTCTGTATATATTTCAGGAGGAAGACACTGACACTCACAGGCTCAGTATGGATTACACAAGAACATAATAACAAGAAAAAGGGGTACTGTATCAGCAGATACCAGGGATATATAGTATAGTGAAAATATTAAAAATTTCCGTATATATTTCAGGAGTCAGACAAAGACGCTCTCAGGCTCAGTATGGATTACACAATAATATAAAACGATGAAAAAGGGGTACTGTATCACCAAATACAAGGTAGGATAGTGAAAATATTCTGAATCTCGGTATATATTTCAGGAGGCAGACAATGACGCTCACAGGCTCAGTATGGATTACTCAAGAATATAAAAAGATGGGGGGTGGAAGAGGGGTGGGGGGACAGCCCAGATAGGACTGTGGCAAAAATGGCATATGTTGAGGTGTATAATGGACCTAAAGTAGCTGCAAAAGGATGAATTAGAGAAGTCAGAGGAAGAGTAGGACAAAAAAGGGGTACTGTATCACCAGATACAAGGTAGTATAGTGAAAATATTCAAAATCTTCGTATATATTTCAGGAGGCAGACAATGACGCTCACAGGCTCAGTATGGATTACAAAAGAATATAAAAAGATCCACAAGAAATAATCACACATGTGGGCCAATGTTCCAGGTGTCAATGATGCACTTACTGTTCGGGGGAGGACGACTTTCTGCAAAAAAGGGTACTGTATCCCAAGCGTACAGATGTATATAGTCTAGGGGTTATTGTAAATCTGTATTTATTTCCGGAGTAACAAACAGACGCTCACAGGCTCTGTATGGATAAGACCAGAATATAAAAACTAGAAAAAGGGTAATGTATTCGAAGTGGTCAGCTGTACACAGGGTTGGGGAAATTGTAAATCTCCGTATATTTTGCCAGAGTCAGACACTGGCTCTCACAGGCTCAGTATTGATCACACCAGAATATAAAAACTAGAAAAAGGGTAATGTATTCCAAGCGGACAGCTGTATACACGGTTGGGTAAATTGTAAATCTCCGTATATTTTGCCAGAGTCAGACACTGGCTCTCACAGGCGCAGTATTGATCACACCAGAATATAAA
This sequence comes from Oophaga sylvatica, assembly GCA_033576555.1. Taxonomy (NCBI): domain Eukaryota; kingdom Metazoa; phylum Chordata; class Amphibia; order Anura; family Dendrobatidae; genus Oophaga; species Oophaga sylvatica. The sequence goes on from JARQOD010003044.1 coordinate 27,343, forward strand.
AACTAGAAAAAGGGTAATGTATTCCAAGCGGACAGCTGTATGCAGGGTTGGGGAAATTATAAATCTCCGTATATTTTGCCAGAGTCAGACACTGGCTCAGTATTGATCACACCAGAATATAAAAACTAGAAATAGGGTAATGTATTCCAAGCGGACAGCTGTATACACGGTTGGGTAAATTGTAAATCTCCGTATATTTTGCCAGAGTCAGACACTGGCTCTCACAGGCTCAGTATTGATCACACCAGAATATAAAAACTAGAAAAAGGGTAATGTATTCCAAGCGGACAGCAGCATACATGGTTGGGGAAATTGTAAATCTCCGTATATTTTGCCAGAGTCAGACACTGGCTCTCACAGGCTCAGTATTGATCACACCAGAATATAAAAACTAGAAAAAGGGTAATGTATTCCAAGCGGACAGCTGTATACACGGTTGGGTAAATTGTAAATCTCCGTATATTTTGCCAGAGTCAGACACTGGCTCTCACAGGCGCAGTATTGATCACACCAGAATATAAAAACTAGAAAAAGGGTAATGTATTCCAAGCGGACAGCTGTATGCAGGGTTGGGGAAATTATAAATCTCCGTATATTTTGCCAGAGTCAGACACTGGCTCAGTATTGATCACACCAGAATATAAAAACTAGAAATAGGGTAATGTATTCCAAGTGGACAGCTGTATGCAAGGTTGGGGAAATTGTAAATCTCAGTATATTTTGCCAGTGTCAGACACAGGCTCTCACAGGCTCAGTATGGATCACACCAGAATATAAAAGGTTGAGGGGTGGAGGAGGGGGGGTTGACAGCCCAGATAGGGAGGTGGCAAAAATGGCATACACTCCCTGACAGAAGTTATGTCACTTATCCATGTTATGCAAATCAAAGCTTATAACCTGACATTAAATTCATCCATTGGTTTTATAAATTACTCTTTTGAAAGCTGAAACCCTCCAAAATTTGGTTTAGGTTAAGAAAATAAATTGGCATCAATGCTGAAATATTGATCATATAATGGACACAGAATGGTCAGATTATGGCAAGACAAAAGTTTTGTCACCCACAGAAAGTAATGTGATATTCAAACAAATAATTAACTTAAAATACAAATATATGTTGCATAACATTGGTGAATGAAGTTGTGGTGCAATTAGAGTCATATTTAATATTTTGTGTGACTTACATGAGCTTGAAGGACTGCATCCATGTGGTTCAACAATGATTCATACAATTTATTAATGAAGTCATCAGGAATAGCAAAGAATGCTGTCTGATATGCCTCCCAGAGTTCATCTAGATTTTTGGTTTTGTCTTTCAAGCTTCCTCTTTCATCCTACCCCAAACATGCTCAATGATGTTCATGTCTGGTGACTGGGCTAGCCAGTCCTTGAGCACCTTGATCTTTTTTGCCTGGAGGAACTTTGTTGTAGAGATGGATGTATGAGATGGAGCACCTTTCTGCTGCAGAATTTGACCCATTTTATGATTTAGAATGTAAGAGGTAGCTAATACTTCTTGATATTTTAGGCTATTGATATTGCCTTCCACCTTGCAAATGTTTCGCACACCCCCATACTGAATGTAACCCCAGACCATGATCTTTTCACCACCAAATTTAACTGTTTTCTGGGTGTATTTTGGATCCATACGGGCTCCAGTAGGTCTCCTGCAGTATTTGCGGTGGCTGTGGTGTAATTCTACTGAAGATTCATCAGAGAAATCCACTTTTCCAGCGTCCATCTGTTTAGCAGTCTGTGGGACTTTGTAAATGCCACACATTTTTTTATTTGCCTTTTGTTTAGTGCTGGCTTCTGGGCACTGATTCGAACATGGAGGCGATTTCAAGACAGAATCCTACAAACTGTTCTAGTTGACACAGGGACTTGAGGTGACCAGGCCTGTTGGAGTCTGCTGCAGTGGAAGAGGGGCTTGCTTTGGATTTGCTAGCTAACAAATGTTCCTCCTGAGCAGTTGTCTTGCAGGGTCTGCCGGACCTGGGATTGTCAAACACATCTCCAGTCTCTTCAAATCTTTTTTTAATTCTTTGTACTTGATGCTGAGATACATTAAAGGTGTCAGACACCTCTGCAGGGGATCTGGTCTTCAGCCTCTTGATAATCCAGGCTTTGGTCGCAGGGTGGATTTTTGGCATGTTGTCAGAGCTCAAATTGCAGTTCAAGTGAAGGTCTGGGGTGCTGGGTTTCTTTTTATACACACCCACTAATTAACCGATCATATACTGAGCACTGGTGAGGATGTAAACTAGGATTGGTTGCATTATATGACCAGGCGACTAAACATTTGTCTTGCCAAAATCTGACCATTCTGTATTCATTAAATGATCAATATTTCAATATTGATGCCAATTTATTTTCTTAACATAAACCAAATTTGGGAGGGTTTCAGCTTTCAAAAGAGTAATTTATAAAACCAATGGACGAATTTAACATCAGGTTATAAGCTTTGTTTTACATAACATGGATAAGTGACATAACTTCTGTCAGGGAGTGTACAGTCATGGCCAAAAGTTTTGAGAATGACACAAATATTATATTTTCACATGATCTGCTGCCCTCTGGTTTTATGTGTGTTTGACAGATGTTTTTATAACAGACAGAAATATAATAATTGCAAACATATGAGTAACAAAAGCTTATATTGACAGTTAGAATGAGTTAATGCAGCAAGTCAATATTTGCAGTGTTGACCCTTCTTCTTCAGGACCTCTGCAATTCTCCCTGGCATTCTCTCAATCAACTTCTGGACCAAATCCTGACTGATAGCAGTCCATTCTTGCACAATCAATGCTTTCATTTTGTCAGAATTTTTAAGTTTTTGTTTGTCACCCGTCTCTTGATGATTGACCACAAGTTCTCAATGGGATTAAGATCTGGGGAGTTTCCAGGCCATGGACCCAAAATCTCTATGTTTTGTTCCCTGAGCCATTTAGTTATCACCTTTGCTTTATGGCAAGGTGCTCCATCATGCTGGAAAAGGCATTGTTGATCGCCAAACTGCTCTTGGAGGGTTGGGAGAAGTTGCTCTTGGAGGACATTCTGGTACGATTCTTTATTCATGGCTGTGTTTTTAGGAAAGACTGTGAGAGAGCCGATTCCCTTGGCTGAGAAGCAACCCCACACATGAATGGTTTCAGGATGCTTAACAGTTGGCATGAGACAAGACTGGTGGTAGCGCTCACCTTGTCTTCTCCGCATGAGGCGTTTTCCTGATGTCCCAAACAATCGAAAAGGGGATTCATCAGAGAAAATAACTTTACCCCAGTCCTCAGCAGTCCACTGCCTGTACCTTTTGCAGAATATCAGTCTGTCCATGATGTTTTTTCTGGAGAGAAGTGGCTACTTTGCTGCCCTCCTTGAGACCAGGCCTTGCTCCAAGAGTCTCCGCCTCACAGTGCGTGCAGATGCACTCACACCTGCCTGCTGCCATTCCTGAGCAAGCTCTGAACTGCTGGTAGCCCGATCCCGCAGCTGAAACACTTTTAAGAGACGGTCCTGGCGCTTGCTGGTCTTTCTTGGGCTCCCTGGAGCCTTTTTGGCAACAATGGAACCTCTCTCCTTGAAGTTCTTGATGATACGATAGATTGTTGACTGAGGTGCAATCTTTCTAGCTGCGATACTCTTCCCTGTTAGGCCATTTTTGTGCATTGCAATGATGACTGCACGTGTTTCTTTAGAGATAACCATGGTTAACAGAAGAGAAACAATGATGCCAAGCACCAGCCTCCCCTTAAAGTGTCCAGTGGTGTCATTCTTACTTAATCATGACAGATTGATCTCCAGCCATGTCCTCATCAACACCCACACCTGTGTTAATGGAACAATCACTGAAAAGAGGTTAGCTGGTCCTTTTAAGGCAGGGCTGCAATGATGTTGAAATGTGTTTTGGGGATAAAGTTCATTTTCTAGCCAAATATTGACTTTGCAAGTAATTGCTGTTAAGCTGATCACTCTTTATAACATTCTGGAGTATATGCAAATTGCCATTAGAAAAAGTGAAGCAGTAGACTTTGTAAAAATTAATATTTGTGTCATTCTCAAAACTTTTGGCCATGACTGTATGTTGAATTGTATAATGGATGTAAAGCAACTGCAAATGGAGGAATTGGAGAAGTCAGAGGAAGAGGAGGAAAAAGCGAGCCATTTTGCTGGCAACCTATGTGTCATCAGGGGAAGGTGGGACAAAATCCTTTGAAACTCAGGCATGGTTTATTTTAATGAAGGTTAGATCATCCACATTTTGCGTCGACAGCCGGGTCCTTCTTTCTGTCAGGATTTATCCAGCAGCACTGAAGACTCTTTCTGAAAGCACACTACCAGCAGGGCAAGCGAGCTCATGTAAGGCATATTGTGCCAATTCAGACCAGGTGTCCAGTTTACAGGCCCAGTAATCAAAGGAGAATGACAGGTGAGGGAGAACATCGATAGGGGAGGAGAAATAATTTTTAACCATAGTTGACAACTGCTGTCTCCTGTCTGTTGCTATAGATTCACTATTACCAGGCGTGTGAGCTGTCCAGGAGAAATCAGTCCACAACATGGTCATGAAACCCCTGTCTCCAATGCCACTTCGGCCGTGTGCACCAGGAACACCTCTTCCATTTGGCCCAGTAAGGCTCGTGGTAGAATCTGAACCGCTGCTGTTTGCTGGGAATACCTCTAACAAATGGTTTACCAGAGTTGCTTGTTTGTTCGCCAATATTAGCTCTAGGTTCTCTTGTGGCATGATGTTCTGTAATTTGCCTTTATAGCGTGGATCGAGGATGCTGGCCAACCAGTAATCGTCATCCTTCATCATTTTGGCAATGCGGGGGTCCCTTTTAAGGATCCGCAAGGCATAATCACACCTGTGGGCCAATGTTCCAGGTGTCAGTGATGCACTGCCAGTGGTGGGTGGAGCAGCACTTTCTGACAAAGCCACATCCCTCCAGTCACGCACAAACCCTGGACCTGAACTTGGCAAGCCAACATTTTCTCTTGCCCCCTGAGAAGCATCCTCCTCCCCAAAATAATCATCCCCCTCTTCCTCCTCCTCCTCTTCCTCTTTTTCCTCCACCTCATCCAGGATATTTCCTGAGCAGACAATGGCTGAATGTCATTAAGGCTTCCCTCTTCCTCCTCTTCCTCCTCTTCCTCCTCCGCTGCAGACGCCTGATCCTTAATGTGCGTCAAAGTTTGCATGAGCAAACGCATAAGTGGGATGCTCATGCATATAATGGCGTTGTCTGCACTTACCAGCCGTGTGCATTCCTCAAAACACTGAAGGACTTTACAGAGGTCTTTCAGCTTTGACCACTGCACACCCAACAACTCCATGTCTGCCCTCAAACTGCCTGCCCGTGTATCCTCCCATAAATGCATTACAGCCTGCCTCTGTTCGCACAGCCTCTCAACCATGTGCATGGTGGAGTTCCACCTTGTTGCAACGTTTATAATTAGGCGGTGCTTGGGGAGGTGGAGCGATCGCTGCAGCCTCTGCATAAGACTGGAGTCTACGAGTGAGTGACAGATGTGCGAACACAGTCGTCGCACTTTATGAAGCAGGGCTGTTATCTCCGGATAATTATTTAAGAAGCACTGCACCACCAAGTTCAAGGTGTGAGCCAGGCAAGGTATGTGTCTGAGTTTTGCCAGTGCTATGGCCGCCACAAAATTACGGCCGTTATCACTGACTACCTTGCCTGGCTCAAGATGTAGACTGCCCAGCCAGGACTCAGTTTCTCGCTGCAAGTAGTCGGCCAGTACCTCCTTGGTGTGTCTGTTGTCGCCCAAAGACATCATTTTTAAAACAGCCTGCTGACGCTTACCACTAGCTGTTCGATAGTGGGACACCATGTGTGCAACACTGGCAACTGCGGATGGAGTGCTCGTGCGACTGCGCTCTGTTGACGTGCTTTCGCTTCAGGAGGAGGAGGGTGGAACACCTACAGCCAACTGTTGCCTATACCGTGGGCTAGGCAGCACTGTCCCACTGCCGCTGTCCCCTGTGGACACTGCATCCACCACATTAACCCAGTGCGCAGTGATGGACAGGTAACCTACTGGCCCATGCATCTGTTGTGAGGTGCACCTTTCACTCACTGATTGTTCGAGTGCATGGACAATGTGGTCTTTCACATGCAGGTTGAGGGCCGGGATGGCTTTTATAGAAAAGAAGTGCCAACTGGGTAGGTCACAGCGTGGGACAGCATAGGCCATGAGGTCTCTGAACGCTGCGCTTTCAACCAAACGGAAGGGCATCATCTCTAATGAGATCAGTTTGGCAATGTAGGCATTCAAACCCAGTGTATGCGGATGAGAGGATGAGTACTTTCTTGTCCTTCTCAGAGTGTCTGGTAGGGTGAGCTGGACTTGAGAGCTGCATATGGTGGAACTATCGGTGGACATGACGGACTGAGAGGGGGTTGGTGATGGTGATGGTGGTGGTGTTGGTGATGGCCTAGATGCAGTCTTTCGTTGCATAAACATTGTGATTCCCTGACTGCTTTGGCCTTGCGACGACACCTCAACATTTCTTGCTGGTGGTGTGCCAACCGATGGGCTTACAGTGGGGGAAGCGATGGAGCTTTGCTGGCCACCTTCAGTCGGAACAGGTGCACATGTGCTACCTGAGGTTTTGTAGTCCGTCCACGCTTGCAAGTGCATGTTCATTAAATGTCTAAGCATGCAACTGGTATTCAAATTTCTGAGATTTTTCCCTCGGCTAAAGGACCTTCCGCATTCCTTACAGATAACCATTGCCTCATCAATAGGATTTTGGTCAAAAAAGTGCCACACTGGACTCTTCTTACTTAGGTATAAATTTTCCGGGCTTGCATGCTGTGCTAATTTGACCGTCTGGCCAAGCTGTCCTGCAACTCTTTTTGTTTTTTTTTAACACCTTTTTGGACTGCTACGGGCCTGCCAGATATCCCCAGCTGCAATGTCGATACCTGATGCGGATCCTCCTCCTCTTCTGAGCTATTGCCAGCGGCACTGTAAGGTTCTTTGTACATGTTTCTTGAAACTCAGTTTTTCCGTCGGCCATTTTGCTTTCTGTCTTGCTGCAGCTATCTTGCCCTCAGTCAATATGGAGTTTCCAGCTTTCATGTTCCCGCCCTGATTCTCTCCCTCTTGCTTCTTAAGCAGCCTCAGCTGAGCAATCAGTGCTTCAGAATCAAGCCTGCAGTGAGCCTGTGACCTGACTCCTGGAAACCTTAGACTTTGTACTCCAGCTATTTCCTACTGAGGAACTTTGGAACACTTGTGGACTCTGGAAACCTGCTATTTGATAAATCCACGTTTGCATGGAATTACGGTAACAGAGAAGAGATCCTGAACCTGTTGTGGAGAGTTATTGCTGAGCTTAAGTTACTCTGGCCTGCTGTGTCTCCTGCTTCTGTACCTGCAAACTGTGTGACCCTTTTTGCCACTTGTATGAAGTAATACAAGTCCTTCTATATCAAACCTGTGTCTCATGTGTTTTCCTCGCACCCAAGCACAAGACGCTATATGAACTGTACACCATACATTACAAGATTCTGAAGCCAAACGTTAGTGTCTGCTGGGTCTGGGAAGGCTGTGTCTGCTGTGACTGTGGATATCAGATGTCCGGTTATACTTTCTGTGATGACAGTGGTTGTGACTTCTCACAACCATTCCAGGTGAGCACATTCCCTTAATTTTACTCTGCAGTGTTACCACAGGTAAACACTATTGTTTTTTTTTTTTTTTTTTTCTCCTTCCAGTACTCCTGTCTTAAAAGATCTGGAAGATGGAGGCTCGCATAAAGGAGCTTTGCGGAGTGACTGATTCAATCCTTGCAGATATACAGACTATAAAGACCCGTTTTGCAAACCTACAGGACCTCACTAATCACAATTTGCAAGTGTTTGGACAAACTACTCAGGATTTACGAGCCAGGATTGAGGTTCTAGAGGAACGAGTCCAGGCTCCTGCCATAACCCCGAGTTCTGGGATTCCCAAGTTACCCCTTTTCATTTTGGCGGTGAACGTGAGAAATTCAGGGGATTTATTAACCAATGCAGTCTTTTTTTTTCCGCACATGCTTCACAATTTCCCACTAAACGATCTAAAGTGCTTACTATAATCATGTTGCTTACCAACAAGGCTTTGATGTGGGCAAACCCTCTGATTGAGACTGAGGATGAATGTTTGGATCATCTTGATGCTTTCATTTCAGCCATGGGGCAGGTGTTTGATGACCCCAATCGAGGTGCAACAGCTGAAGCAGCCATGTTAACTTTGCGCCAAGGTAAGCGTTCAGTAGCCGAATATGCCTTGGATTTCAGGAGATGGGCCCTCGATACCACTTGGGACAGTTCCGCCAAAAAATCTATTTTTCGAAAAGGGTTGTCTCCACTGATTAAGGATGAACTTGCTCGTGCCGACCCTCCCACTGCGTTAGGTGACTTTATTAACTACTGCATCCGTATTGATGCTCGTCTGACTTGAACGCAGGCAAGAGAGATGGTTCGAAAGTAATAGCACTAACCTTTTCCTACCTTCCTCCCCAGCTAAGGAACCTTTGAGTAGGATCACAGGGAACCTGAACCTGAACCCATGCAGGTGGACTCTTTACAAAGACGGGTTAGTGATGCACGCAAAGAACATCGTTTAAAGGAAAATCTATGTTTCTACTGTGGTAAGTCAGGGCACTTCATTATAAACTGCCCCAGCCGTTCTCGTAAGACTACTGCAGCAGTCATTCACTGTGAGTGTTGCGAGAGGAGATCTGTCAGGTCCGAGCCTCAGGCTCCAGAGAGATCTGCAGCAACAGATATTGATTTCTCTGACTTAAACTCCGTCACTTCTGAGGACGATGACTGTGTAAACGCTGCAATTTTTCAAGTTTCCTCAGCGGTGTCCCAGCTGAGTTGTAAGAAAAACAATTCTCATTGCTTCCTTTCCATCAAACTCTGGGTTGACTCATGGGTAGCTCTGCTATGATCGACTCAGGGGCAAGTGGAAATTTTATGGATATCTCCTTTGCTCTGAAACGGGGGATACGTTCAGTGAAGAAGACTACTCCAGTACAGATGGAGACTGTGGATGGCTCCCTGCTGACCTCTGGACCAGTGGATCAGGAAACGGAGCCTTTGAGGGTCCTTATGGGTAAAGATCATCAAGAGAAACTGTCCTTTATGCTTATCTCTTCTCCCCACTTTCCCATTATTCTAGGGCTACCATGGCTGCAGGCTCAGAACCCTACCATTAACTGGGAGACCAAGGAATTACACTTTCCAGAGAAACAGATGAGTCCAGAAGTTTCAGCTTGCTCTGTTCCTAAAGGAACCATGTCAGTCCCTGAACTACCAGCTGTATACCAGGACTATGTGGATTTATGTGACAAGAAGAACGCTGACCAGCTTCCCCCTCACCGTCCATATGATTTTCCAATTGAATTATTGCCTGGAGCAGAGATACCTTTTGGTAAGATCTACCCCCTGGCGGGGCCCGAGCTAAAGGCTTTAAAGGATTACATAGACGAAAATCTAGCCAAGGGCTTCATACGCCCCTCTTCATCTCCTGCAGGTGCACCCATCTTCTTTGTGAAGAAGAAAGATGGATCTCTGAGACCCTGCATAGACTATAGGGAACTCAATAAGGTTACTATTAGAAACCGTTATAAATTGCCTTTAATCCCTGAGTTATTGGAGAGAGTGCGGCATGCCAAAATTTTCTCTAAACTGGATCTCAGTGGGGCCTATAACTTGGTCCGTATTAGACCTGGGGATGAATGGAAGACTGCATTCAGGTCACGCTATGGACACTTTGAATATCTGGTTATGCCTTTTGGTCTGAGTACCGCCCCAGCCACTTTCCAACACTTGGTGAATGACATCTTCAGGGATCTCCTAGATACATTCGTGGTGATTTATCTGGATGATATTCTAATTTTTTCTAACTCCACAGAGGAACATCATGGACATGTGAGAATGGTCTTAGAACGTCTAAGACAAAACCATCTTTACATCAAACTTGAAAAGTGTAAATTCCATATTACCGAAATTCAATTTCTGGGGTATGTACTATCTACACAAGGGATTAGTATGGATGGAAGCAAGACCCAAGCCATCAAGGATTGGCCAATTCTTAGAAATGTGAAGGAGGTGCAGCGCTTCATCGGGTTTGCCAACTTCTATAGACGTTTCATTAGGAATTTCTCTGAGGTAGTGTCACCTATCACCCAACTTACCCGGAAAGAGTCTAGGTTCTCCTGGACCCACAAGCCCAGGAAGCATTTTCCCGTCTAAAGGATAAATTTACCACCGCACCTATCTTAGTACATCCCAACCCCGAACTTGCCTTCATAATAGAGGTGGATGCTTCAGACTGTGCCGTTGGAGCTATACTCTCTCAGAGAACAGGTGAGAAGAATGTCTTGCATCCCTGTGCCTTCTTTTCCCAGCAGTTGTCTTCGGCTGAGAGGAACTACGATGTGGGCAATAGAGAGTTGTTGGCCATTATTGCCGCCTTCAAAGAATGGAGACACCTTCTTCAGGGAGCTGCACAGCAAATAGTCGTCCTGACAGACCATCGTAACCTTGAATTTATCAGGTCGGCTAAGTGCCTGACTCCTCGCCAGGCTCGCTGGAATCTTTTCCTAAACCAATTTAATTTTGTAATTTCTTATAGGCCAGGATCGCGCAATGGAAAGGCTGATGCACTCTCTAGGATTCATTCAGCAGAGACCCGTCCACTTACTCCTCCTAAGACTATTCTTCCTGACTCTAGATTCCTGGGAGTGATTCATAATCAAGACCTACTTAAGGACATCAAGGAAGCATACCATGCGGATTCCTTGTTGGCACAACCCCCAAGGGACGTAAGTCTTGTCTTTAAAAATGGTGTGTGGATTCAGGGACAACGTCTGTATATACCTGAAACAGTCAGATTGAGAGTATTGCAACTCATCCACGATTCCAAGATAGCTGGGCATAGAGGAATTCTAAAGACACAGGAATTTCTTTCTCGTTTCTTTTGGTGGCCCACTTACAGGAAAGATGTTTTAAACTATGTCACTTCATGTGAAGTCTGTGCAAGATGCAAAACACCTCGCTCCTCACCAACTGGTCTGTTGCAACCCCTTCCCACCCCGTCCCGCCCGTGGGGTTCCATTTCTATGGACTTCATTGTGGAGTTACCAACCTCTCAAGGGAAGAACACCATTCTAGTGGTGGTTGATCGTTTAACAAAGGCAGCTCATTTTATCCCTTGTGTCGGCTTACCCACTGCAAAACAGACATCAGATTTGATGATTAAGAATGTGTTTCGCTTACATGGAGTACCGGATGAGGTCATTTCGGATCGAGGGGTGCAATTCACTTCAAGGTTTTGGCAAAATTTCTGTGCCGCATTGGACATTAAAGTAAACCTTTCTTCTGCTTTTCATCCCCAGACTAATGGACAGACAGAACGAACCAATCAGACCCTGGAGCAGTATCTCCGCTGCTTTATCTGCCACCTACAGGATGATTGGGTGGATCTACTTCCACTGGCTGAGTTCTCTTATAACAACTCTCAGAGCGCCTCCACTAAGCAGTCTCCTTTTTACTCCAATTTAGGTTATCATCCTAACATTCTTCCTCGATTTCCATAGAAACGCCCTTGCCAGCAGTGGCTGAAAGAATCACGTCTTTACAAAAGAATATGGATCTTCTAAAGGAAAATCTGGAATTGGCTCAGGAAAGGTACAAGAAAGCAGCAGATAAATTTCGTAAACCTGCACCAGCTTTCAAGGTAGGAGACTTGGTCTGGCTGTCAACCAGAAATCTTAAGTTAAGGATTCCATCGTCTAAGTTGGGACATAAGTACATTGGACCCTATAAAATCAGTAAAATTATAAGTGCCGTTGCTTGTCGTCTTCAACTGCCCAGAACTATGAGAATCCACCCTGTCTTTCATGTATCCCTACTAAAGGCTGCAGCACCCAATACGTTTCCTGGACGTTCTTCTCCTTGCCCTGACCCAGTGCTAGTCGATGGTCAGGAAGAATTTGTGGTGGAAAGGATTCTAGATTCCAGGTTGTACAGAAATCAGTTACAATATTTGATTAAATGGCAGGGCTACCCAGTGGAGGACAACTCATGGGAACCAGTCAATAACGTTAATGCTCCTCGCTTGCTCCGCCAGTTTCATCAGAGGTACCCAGACAAGCCTGGTCTGAGGTCATCCGGAGGTTGTCCCTAAGGGGGGAGTAATGTAAGGTTCTTTGTACATGTTTCTTGAAACTCAGTTTTTCCGTCGGCCATTTTGCTTTCTGTCTTGCTGCAGCTATCTTGCCCTCAGTCAATATGGAGTTTCCAGCTTTCATGTTCCCGCCCTGATTCTCTCCCTCTTGCTTCTTAAGCAGCCTCAGCTGAGCAATCAGTGCTTCAGAATCAAGCCTGCAGTGAGCCTGTGACCTAACTCCTGGAAACCTTAGACTTTGTACTCCAGCTATTTCCTACTGAGGAACTTTGGAACACTTGTGGACTCTGGAAACCTGCTATTTGATAAATCCACGTTTGCATGGAATTACCGTAACAGAGAAGAGATCCTGAACCTATTGTGGAGAGTTATTGCTGAGCTTAAGTTACTCTGGCCTGCTGTGTCTCCTGCTTCTGTACCTGCAAACTGTGTGACCCTTTTTGCCACTTGTATGAAGTAATACAAGTCCTTCTATATCAAACCTGTGTCTCATGTGTTTTCCTCGCACCCAAGCACAAGACGCTATATGAACTGTACACCATACATTACAGGCACCCTCTTCCCACTGGTTGCCAATCTGGGTCAACAACTGGGTCATCCATCACCTCCTCTTCAATTTCATCTGCACCTTCCTCTGTGTCACCGTGTAAGGTGGTATAGTATGCAGGAAAGGGCACCTGAGTTTCATCAGGGTCACATTCTGGCTCAGTAGACTGCGAGGGCAATGTAGTGCTCTGGGTGAATGTACCAGCAGAATCATATAGCAGTGGCTGTGTATCAGTGCACTCCATGTCAGATTCATGTTGGACTGGGGAATTCAGGATTTGACTTGATAACCCAGGCATGGTATGTGAAAAGAGCTCCATGGAGTAATCTGAAGTGTGGCCTGCCATATCCTTACCTTTTGGTGGGGGTGAAGGACACAAGGAAAGGGGCTGTTCCTGACCAGAAGTCTGCACTGATGACTCAGTGCTTGGAGTTTTTGAAACTTCAGAAGAGGAGGCGATAGAGCTGGAGGTTGTTTCGGCAATGTAAGCCAAAACCTGTTCCTGATGCTCCGGCTTTAAAAGCGGTTTACATAGTCCCAGAAAAGGGAGCCTTCCTGGTCTTCTGGATCCAGACGATGACTCAGACTCAACAACTCCTGCCTTAAGTGCTATTGTGCTTTTGGCACTACCAGCAGATGCACCATCACCACTACCATCAGTACCAGGTGGCCCCCGATTCCCATGTCCGCGGCCTCTTCCACCATACTTCCTCATGTTTATGAAAATGTACCCAAAATACCAGCAGATATATGGTACTGTATCAGAAGCGTACAGCTTTATACGGTGAAGGTGAAAAATTTTAATCTCCGTATATATTTGCGGAGTAACAGACACAGACTCTCACAGGCTAAGTATGGATTACACCAGAATATAAAAAGCAAAAAAGTGTACTGTATCAGAAGCGTACAGCCGTATACAGTGCTGGGGTAATTTTAAATCTCCGTATATATTTCAGGAGTAACACACACGCTCACAGGCTCAGTATGGATTTGACCAGAATATGAAAAGCAGAAAAAGTGTACTGTATCAGTAGTGTACAGCTGTATCCAGTGCTGGGCTAATTTTAAATCTCTGTATATATTTCAGGAGTAACACACACGCTCGCAGGCTCAGTTTGTAGTAGACCAAAATATGAAAAGCATAAAAAGTGTACTGTGTCTGTAGCGTACAGCTGTATACAGTGTTGGGGGAATTGTAAATCTCCGTAAATATTTCAGGAGCAACACACACAGTCAGAGGCCCAGTCTGGCTAACACCAGAATATGAAAATCAGGAAAAGTGTACTCTATCTGTAGCGTACAGCTGTATCCAGTATCGGGGTAATTTGAAATCTCAGTATATATTTCAGGAGTAACAAACGTTACAAACGCTAACAGGCTCATTATGGATTACACCACAATAGGAAAAGTAGAAAAAGGGTACTGTATCAGTAGCGTATAGCTGTATACAGTGCTGGGGTAATTTTAAATCTCCCTATATATTTCAGGAGTAACACACGGCCACAGGCTCAGTATGGATAACACCAGAATATGCAAAGCATAAAAAGTGTACTGTATCAGTAGCGTACAGCTATATACAGTGTTGGGGTAATTTTAAATCTCCGAATATATTTCAGGAGTAACACACACGCTCAAAGCCTCAGTTTGGATTATAACACAATATGAAAATCAGAAAAAGTGTACTGTATCAGTAAAGTACAGCTGTATACAGTGCTGGGGGTAATTTTAAATCTCCGTATATATTTCAGGAGTAAGGCTACTTTCACACTTGCGTTTTTTAGCGCTGCGTTTCGAGCGCACATAAAACGCATGAAAAAAACGCGTGCAAACGCTTGTAATCGCTGCGATATTTAGTCGCATAAGTGTGCGCATTGCGGAAAAAACTGCAGCGATTACATGCGATTGTATGCGATTTCAAGCATTTTTGCATGCGTTTGCGTTTTTTCGGCGCATTTCACAGGACGAAAATCCTTGAACAATTCTTGCAACTGACTCCACCAATGGGACACCAGTGGGCGTGTGTTATGGGAAATCTTTATATAGAGCCTGTTCACAGCCATTCTTCACATTTGCTTGCATTTGCCTTTGTGACATGGATCTGCGCTGGAAGAGTTTCCACTTCAACTTGGATCTGGACATTGCGATGGTTCAGGCTTATGCAGTGGCTTGCCATGAAGAAAGGGAAAGAGAGAGACAGCGAAGACGGCAGCGGCGGCTTTTGTGGGTACATCCCATTGTTGAACTCAGGGAGACCCGTGGAGTGTACCACACCCTCTATAGCTAGCTGCAGGCAGACCCCGAGAAATTTACAGACTATACCCAGATGTCACAAGAAACCTTCAGGGATTTACTTGCTCGTGTCCAACAATTCATCCGGAGGCAGGACACACGGGCGATTCCTCCGGAGGGAAGACTCCTGGTGACATTACGGTACGTAATATTGCTAAACCAATGCCTGCATGATTTTATTTGTTCTGCCATGTACTATTCCAAAGCTGCCAGAATTATTGTTCTGCCATCTAGTAAACAAAGACATGCAGAATTATTTGTATGCCATGTACTTTTTTTTCTCTTTAGTTAAATGTTTTAAAAAAACATATACAATAATATATATTGTTTTTCTTTCTCAGATTCCTTGCTACTGGAGAGAGCCTCTCTTCACTTCACTTTCAGTACAGGATTGGTATCTCCACCTTGTCAGGAATTGTTGTGGACACCTGCCGGGCATTGTGGAATGTTCATTGTCCAGAATTTATGCCCTGCCCACCACAGAAAAGTGGCTAGAAATAGCTGAAAAATTCTGGACAACCTGCAATTTCCCCAACTGTTTGGGAGCAGTTGATGGGAAACACATCCGCATCATCAAACCAAAAAGAACAGGCTCGGAGTACTACAATTACAAAAAGTACTTCTCTACAGTTCTCATGGCCATTGCTGATGCAGACTGTATATTTGTTGCAGTGGACATTGGGGCATTTGGCCGTGGAAATGACTCCCAGGCCTTTAAGAACTCGGACATGGGCCAGAGGTTGTATGGAAACCAGTTCAATTTCCCCATGCCACGGCCTCTTCCCCACACCGAAGGTCCGCCACAGCCATTTGTCATGGTTGGGGATGAGGCATTCCAGATGTGCCAACACCTGCTCAAAACCTACTCCAGCCGTACTTGGACCACAACAAAAAAATATTTAATTACATGCTGACCAGGGCCAGAAGAACAGTAGAGTGTGCCTTCGGTATATTTGTTTCCAGATGGCGCATTCTGGGCACAGCCACTCATCTGAAACTGGAAACAGTGGATGAAGTGGTGAAGGCATGTGTGGTTCTACATAATTTTGTTATGTGGAGTGGGATCGCAGGAGGCAGGAAAATATCCCCTCTGCTGCAGGAAACAAGCGCTGGGGAAACCCCTGGTCCCTACTTAAGTGCAGTGAATATTAATCATCCGCTTCCCCGCCCACCTATCACCTGAGCAGTGAGCAGCAGATGACAGAGCCACACAGTTTCCCCAGCACCTGATTCCTGCAGCAGCTGGGCAGATCGGTGTCTGAAGTAGAAGGAGGCAGCAGGAGCAGAGTGCAGCAGGAGGCATCGCATACCTGACAGCACAGGGGCTGTGCTGATGCAATGCTGAATGCTCCTGTGGAGGACCTGTGATGAGGTCATGAAGAGGGTGGGCTGGAGCATCACATGACCAAAGCCCTGCCTCTTCATGATGTCATCACAGGTCCTTCACACACACTGTACAACAGAGAATTAATTAAAAGGTTAGGCTACTTTCACACTTGCGTTTTTTTGTGCAGCGCATCATCTCTATCATCTCTGTCTCTATCATCTGTCTCTGTCATCTCTGTCTCTATCATCTGTATCATCTGTCTCTATCATCTCTGTCTCTATCATCTGTATCATCTGTCTCTATCATCTCTGTCTCTATCATCTGTCTCTATCATCTGTCTCTATCATCTCTGTCTCTATCATCTGTCTCATCTCTGTCTCTATCATCTGTCTCTATCATCTGTCTCTATCATTTTTGTCTCTATCATCTGTTTCTATCATCTCTGTCTCTATCATCTGTCTCTATCATCTCTGTCTCTATCATCTGTCTCTATCATCTCTGTCTCTATCATCTCTGTCTCTATCATCTCTGTCTCTATCATCTGTCTCTATCATCTTTGTCTATATCATCTCTGTCTCTATCATCTCTGTCTCTATCATCTGTCTCTATCATCTCTATAATCTCTGTCTCTATCATCTGTCTCTATCTTCTGTCTCTATCATCTCTGTCTCTATCATCTGTCTCTATCATCTCTGTCTCTATCTGTTATGATCTGCTACAAGCACTAAGGAAAGGTGGGAATTCTGTCCCTACAATAGGACTGAGCTGGATCCCTACGATGTAACGGGGAACCTGATCATGCGACCAGACCCGCTAAAGTCCTCAGCTAGTCTGAACGAAGACCTATAGTTGCGAGGGAGGAATCCCTACAAGATCTAGGGACTGGGTGAAAAGGTGGACACCTCCTAACAGAAAGTGTAGCAGGGAAAATAAAACAGAAAACAAATACTAAGAGATCCTAAGATCAAGCAAAACTGACAGAGTAAGGCACCTAAGCACCCGGCTAGCTTAAGAGTAGATAATACAATGAAGTCCAGCAAAGCCAGAAGGGCGGAGCCAGACTAAATAGGGTAAAAAGGTCATGTGACCAGCAAACTGAAACAAAATCTAACAAGAGGGTTCTAACAGTACCCTCCCTTCAAAGAGGATCCTCCGGATCCCCTAGGACTTAGGCTTATCCGGAAACCTCTTGTGAAACGATCTAACAAGTCTAGACGCAGAAACATCATCCGCCCTCACCCATGAGTTTTCCTCGGGTCCATAACCCTTCCAAGTGACGAGGTACTGCAAACTCCCTCTATACCGTCTAGAATTTAGGATGCGGGAAATCTCATATTGCCCGTCCTCCACCACCAGGGGAACAGTAGCCGAGACGTCTCCATCTGAGACCTCAGCTTTTTTCAAGAGAGAAACATGAAACACCGGATTAATCTTCCAGGAGGTGGGAAGCTCCAACTTAACAGCAGATTGGTTAATAACCTGAAGCACCTTAAAGGGCCCTACAAACTTGGGACCCAATTTCTTAGACGGAATCCTCAAGCGCAGATTCTTAGAGGATAACCAAACCATGTCACCAATAGCAAACAAAACCTCTTGTCGTTTTCTATCAAAATACACTTTGGATCTTTTGTTAGCCTCCTGAAGATTACCACGCACATCAGTCCAAACTCTCTCCAAAACAGCAGAAAAATTCTCCTCTTCAGGTACAGCCGATCCCAACTTGGAAAATGACCCAAAAGACGGATGTCTCCCAGTACAACAAAAAAAAGGCGAACAACCAGCAGAAGCAGATGTATGATTGTTAAGAGCAAACTCAGCAAGTGGCAGAAACTCAGACCACCCCTCTTGATTATCAGTCACAAAACAACGCAAGAACTGCTCAACATCCTGGTTTTTCCTTTCTGTCTGGCCATTAGACTCAGGATGATATCTGGAAGAAAATGACAAATGAACTCCCAACCTGTCACAAAAAGCGCGCCAAAAACGAGCCACAAACTGAGGTCCCCTATCGGAAACAATGTCAGTAGGAACGCCATGTAGTTTTACTATTTCCTTGACAAAGGCCTTAGCGAGAGTCTTAGCGCAGGGCAGTTTGATGAAAGGAACCAAGTGACACATCTTGCTAAAACGGTCCACGACCACCCAGATGACAGTGAAACCCTCAGAGGGGGGAAGGTCAGTAATAAAGTCCATAGCCAAATGTGTCCAAGGTGCACTAGGAACCTCCAGAGGGCAAACCAACCCCGCAGCAGGAGTATGAGAAGACTTAGATCTAGCACACACAGTGCATTGACGCACCCACTTAATGACTTCCTTCTGCCATCCTGGCCACCAAAAACTGCGACCCACAAGTCTCTTGGTCTCAAGAGATTCCAGGATGACCTGCCAACCGAGAGTCATGACATTCAACAAACAAATCTCTCCTCAGGGTACCAGGCACAAACAACCTCCCATGCGGCGTGTTAGATGGGGCATTCTCCTGTGCTTTAAGAATCTCATCTTCCAACACGGAGTCCAAAACAGCAATAACAACCCCCTCTTGCAAGATGTTCTCCTCCTCCTCAGTACCCACTATAGGAGAAAAGCTGAGAGACAAAGCATCAGCTTTAACATTTTTAGTACCTGGGATGTAAGTAACGGTAAAATTAAACCGTGAGAAAAACAGTGCCCTCCTAGCCTGACGGGCATTCAGGCGTTTGGCAGCATCAAGGTAGATCAGATTTTTATGATCGGTGAAGACTTGAATAGGAAATTCCGCTCCCTCCAAAAATGACGCCAGTGTTCAAATGCGAGTTTAATTGCCAACAATTCCCGATTACCGATATCATAATTTAGTTCAGACTCAGAAAATTTCTTTGAAAAAAAAGCACAGGGATGTACTCCATCCGTCTTTGCCTGAGACAACACCGTGCCGACCCCCACAGAAGAAGCATCAACCTCAACCAAAAATGGTTTAGTCACATCAGGCTGCGTAAGGATGGGAGCAGAGCTGAACCTCTCCTTTAGCAACACAAAAGCCTCAATGGCCTCAGTAGTCCACTGAACCGCATCAGCACCTTTCCTGGTGAGATCGGTCAGAGGTTTGGCAATCACAGAAATTTTTTTTATGAATTTTCTATAATAATTGGCGAACCCCAAAAACCTCTGTATTGATTTCACACCAATAGGTCTAGGCCAATCCTGCACAGCTTGCACTTTCACTGGGTCCATCTCAAAACCTTCACTGGAGACAATGTAGCCCAAAAAACTAAGTCTCTGTACAGCGAACTCACATTTTTCTAGTTTGGCAAAAAGTGAATTATCACTCAGTAACTGTAATACTTCACGCACACTCCTCCAATGAGACTCCAAATCTGATGAATAAATCAAAATGTCATCCAAATACACAACCACACTTCTGCCGATCAAAGGTCTAAGGATGTCATTAATAAGATTCTGAAAAAATGCCGGAGCACTGGAAAGTCCAAAGGGCATGACCAGATTCTCAAAATGACCCAGTGGAGTGTTAAACGCAGTCTTCCATTCATCCCCCTCCTTCATGCGCAACAAATTGTATGCCCCTCGAAGATCAATTTTCGAGAACCGATGGCCCCCACTAACTGATTAAACAAATCAGGAATCAATGGCAGTGGGTAAGGATTGCGTACAGTAATCTTATTAATCTCACGAAAGTCTAGACAAGGCCGTAAACCGCCATCCTTTTTTTTAACAAAAAAAAATCCAACCGCCACAGGAGATTTGGAAGGCCTAATGTGACCGGCGGCCAAGCTTGTCTGTATGTATTCCTCCAAAGCCTTTCTCTCAGGAATAGTCAAATTAAATAAACGACTTTTAGGAAGAGTCGCTCCAGGGACAAATTCAATTGCACAATCATAATCTCTATGAGGAGGCAATACCTGCGATTCCTTATCAGAAAAAACTTTCCAAAAATCCTGAATAGGTACAGGTAACTCCCCCTTAACTACAGCAGCAATACGCCCGTTACAACACTCGTCATAACAATTGGGACTCCAGGACTTAATTTCATTGGTAGACCAATCCAGTACCGGATTGTGCAATTTTAACCAGGGTAACCCCAAAATCACCGGTGAGGGCAAATTATTCAAAACTACCAAATCCAAATTCTCTTGATGAACACCATTAATAGTAAGAGGAAATTCACAGATATGGTGAGTAACATTTTTCAAGGGAGAACCATCCACAGACACCACATTAATAGGGGAAGACAGAAGTTTGGGTTTTAATTTTAGTTTTTCCAAAAATTTCCCATCAATCACATTGAGAGTTGAACCACAATCCACAAATACCCGAAACTCCATTAATTCCTCCTCAACAGCAGTGGTAGCAGAAAGAAAGACACCTTTATTGTTTAAACAAGCTATGCGGGCAAAACTGACCTCATTTTTTTTTCTCTCTTTATTCATTCGAAGCGCACAGTTCTTAATGAAATGCTCAGATTTACCACAGTAGAAACACAAACCTTGAGCAAATCTGCATTCTTTTTCCCGAGAGTGAGGTGTCATTGCTCCAATTTCCATCGGCTCTGCAATGTCAGTACATTCCTTCTCCAAACTTGGAGCTGACAAGGCAGATTTACTCTCATTAACCCTTGCACGCAGTCTCCTATCCACCCGTATGGCTAATTGCATAGCCTCTTGCAAGTTACCAGGTATGGGCTAAGCAATCAGCAAATCTTTAACCCTCTCACTTAACCCTGCAAGAAATAAACTTTTTAAAGCTGAATCATTCCAGCCCACCTGAGAGGACCACCTTCGGAAGTGAGTACAATATTTTTCCACATTACCTGATCCCTGTCTCAGACGTCTCAATTCTGTCTCAGCTGATGAAACACGATCCGGATCGTCATACAATAACCCCAAAGCAGAAAAAAACTATCCACTGATCTAAAGCATGGATCACTAGACTGCAGAGAAAAGGCCCAGTCCTGAGGTTCTTTGCGCAAAAGTGACATTATGAACCCTATGCGCTGTGATTCATCACCAGAGGATCTGGGTCTCAAACGGAAATACAACAAGCAAGCATTTTTAAAAGAAAAAAATCTTGTTGTTCACCAAAAAATAAATCAGGCAAACGTACCTTTGGCTCCACGAAATGTGCTCCAGAACAACTACTCACGTGTTGCTTTATCTCAGCCACCTCCAGAGAAAGTCCCTGCAGGCGTGGAACCAAATCCTGAACCGAAACCATGATGAAACAGAAAATCTTTCCTTAGAGATTTTTTTTTTTTCTTTGGGCTGGACTTACTGTTATGATCTGCTACAAGCACTAAGGAAAGGTGGGAATTCTGTCCCTACAATAGGACTGAGCTGGATCCCTACGATGTAACAGGGAACCTGATCCTGCGACCAGACCCACTAAAGTCCTCAGCTAGTCTGAACGAAGACCTATAGTTGCGAGGGAGGAATCCCTACAAGATCTAGGGACTGGATGAAAAGGTGGACACCTCCTAACAGAAAGTGTAGCAGGGAAAATAAAACAGAAAACAAATACTAAGAGATCCTCAGATCAAGCAAAACTGACAGAGTAAGGCACCTAAGCACCCGGCTAGCTTAAGAGTAGATAATACAATGAAGTCCAGCAAAGCCAGAAGGGCGGAGCCAGAATAAATAGGGTAAAAAGGTCATGTGACCAGCAAACTGAAACAAAATCTAACAAGAGGGTTCTAACACTATCATCTGTCTCTATCATCTCTGTCTCTATCATCTGTCTCTATCATCTCTGTCTCTATCATCTGTCTCTATCATCTCTGTCTCTATCATCTCTGTCTCTATCATCTCTGTCTTATCATCGTCTCTACATCTCTGTCTATATCATCTCTGTCTCTATCATCTGTCTCTATCATCTCTGTCTCTATCATCTGTCTATATCATCTCTGTCTCTATCATCTGTCTCTATCATCTCTGTCTCTATCATCTGTCTCTATCATCTCTATAATCTCTGTCTCTATCATCTGTCTCTATCATCTCTGTCTCTATCATCTCTGTCTCTATCTTCTGTCTCTATCATCTCTGTCTCTATCATCTCTGTCTCTATCATCTCTGTCTCTATCCTCTGTCTCTATCATCTATGTCTCTATCATCTGTCTCTATCATCTGTCTCTATCATCTGTCTCTATCAACTCTGTCTCTATCATTTCTGTCTCTATCATCTCTGTCTCTATCGTCTCTATCATCTCTGTCTCTATTATCTCTGTCTCTATCATCTCTGTCTCTATCATCTGTCTCTACCATATCTGTCTCTATCATCTCTGTTTCTATCATCTCTGTCTCTATCATCTGTCTGTATCATCTCTGTCTCTATCATCTCTGTCTCTATCATCTGTCTCTATTTCTATGCTGCATGTTTTTCTATGCAGCCGCACGCTCCAGTCTGAGTGCCAGCGGCAGTGCCGGGTGTTCATGCGAGAGACTCACACGAAATCGTGCGAGTTTCTCGCATGTGTGACCCTGGCCTTATACTCACCCTCCAGCGTCTTCACATAGTAGTTTACAGACACCACACTGGTCCCGCAGCACCATCTTCTACCCGTAGCTTCCAACATAATAACATGCTATTATATATAATAACACCACATATAATAGTATGTTATATATGTTATTAAATATTTTACCACATTTTTTGCTTCAAATATATTTTTCCCTATTTTCCACCTCTAAAACCTGAGTGCGTCTTATAGTCACTACAAATAGTGATTTGGGGATGCACTAGCATCCGTGACTCTTTATTACATCTGATATATCTGACCATGTGACTATAAATATCATTTGTAGTATCATCACTGTGACTTGATTTTGAACGCAGACTGGAGAGATGATAAAGATTATACATCTAGACAATTAGAAAGGAAACGGGCACCATCCAATTAGTATCTTAATTTGGGATTACCTGTTGCATACCGAATAATAATACCATAAACAGAGCAGAAAAAGAGTGTATGCAAACAAAAACTAGGGATCACCAAAAAATAATATCAAAGATAAATTTTATTAAACATTACACTACAAACAGAAAACACACTGCTTTAAAATCACTTAAATTACTAGTCTATAGTGGACCACGTCTGTGTCTGACAAATCTCTGGTATAATACTCATAAAATATCAACTATCCCATACGTCCAAGTGGCAAGGTACATGAATACATATAGATAATTATAACAATTAGGGTTGAGCGATGCTTTCCGATATCAAGAAGTATAGGATCGGAATGGGTATCGCCGATACCCCAAAAGTATCGGCGATACCCGATTCCGATACCGGAAATCCAATGCAAGTCTATGGGACAGAATTATCGTAACTAAAAAAAACCTCTTTCTTTCCTTGTAAACACTAAATATACACACATAGAATACATATATATATATATATATATATATATATATATACATGTCATTGTGACATATATATATACATATATTTATAGTTTATACACTTCTACATAGTAAAATAGCCTCTGATTCAATTGCCGGGTAATGCCGGCTTTTGTGAAAATACAGAAGCACCCGACATGAAATGACACTTGGTTTACATAGAGTTAACCATGTCTTTTCATGTAGTTTGATATCTGATTTGCACAAACAATTACATGAGTGGCTGTGTGCAAAATTTCACACCTGTAGGAGTTAATTAAAGGTGTAAATTCGTTGTAAAAAAACAGACTTTTTTGCTACGAATTTACACCTTTAATTAACCCCTACAGGTGTGAAATTTTGCACACAGCCACTCATGTAATTGTTAGTGAAAACAATAGATCAAACAACTTGAAATGACATGGTTAACTCTATGCAAACCATGTGTCATTTCATGTCGGGTTCTGCATTTTCACAAAAGCCTGCAATTGAATTAGCGGCTATTATACTATGTAGAAGTGTATGAACTATAAATATAAATATATATATATACATATATGTGTCACAAATTCAATGACATGTATATATATATATGAGGTGTAAAATTGTTGAAAAAAAATGCGTGGGCTCCCGCCCTATTTTCGCAACCAGACAGACAAAGCCAGCGAGTGGGGGCAGATAATAATAGCCCAGAGAGGGACCATTATTTTTGGCCCCCCCCTGGCTACTAACATCTGCCCCCAGACACCCCAGAAAAGACAAATCTATAATTAGATTCGCCCTTTCTGGCACTTTGCCCGTCTATTCCCATTGCCCTGTAGCGGTGGCGAATTGGTTAATAAGGGGTTAAAGCCACCTTGCTATTGAAAGGTGACCTTAAGCCAGGTTAATAATTGAGAGCTGTCAATTAGACAACTATCAATTATTAATCCTATTGTATGATAGAAAAATCAAACACACACAGTTTAATAAAAAAGAAGTTTAATTAAATAATCACACAGTTTTTGACCATATTTTATTTTCCTGCTAAAACCATTTCCTGTAATAAAAATAAAATAAAAAAGCAAAATTATTCTTACCAATCCGATGCACAGTCAGGTCCCACGCTGTAATCCATCAGAAAGGGTTAACAGGTTACAGCGAGCAGAGAGCTAATGCTGTATGGCAGGGTTGTCTGTTATGATGTTCCCCACTGAGGGGATTACGGACATTTAACATCTGAAGTGCATAATTATTTGATTTATTTTTGCACTGGTTATTTCTCCCCCAGCAGGTCAGATCAATGGGTATTTATTTATAACCAATATGCACACGTTTATGGCTTGATTCATCTGGGGAATTTAACCCTATATGTGTTTGGGTATTTTTTGCATTTTTTGCATTGTTATAATTATCTATATGTATTCATGTACCTTGCCACTTGGACGTATGGGATAGTTGATATTTTGTGAGTATTATACCAGAGATTTGTCAGACATAGACACGGTCCACTATGGACTAGTATTTTAAGTGATTTTAAAGCAGTGTGTTTTCTGTTTGTAGTGTAATGTTTAATAAAATTTATCTTTGATATTATTTTTTTGTGATCCCTAGTTTTTGTTTGCATACACTCTTTTTCTGCTTTGTTTAAAGATTATACATCTTCTACAATACCCAGGCCTGGTATCATGCTGAAGTGGTGATGCCCCAAATAACACATCCTCACTTCAGAATTTATCACGCCTGTGCAGGTGAATACACATGAGTTATAAACAGCAGCATTGCTACAGTATGCTTGAAATAAATGCAGACTGAAGCGACGCTGCAGGTGAAAACTCATGTGTATTCACCTGCCCAGGTGAGATAGTAATGATACAAGGCCAGGGGGATTGTACATATAAGGCCGGCGTCACACTGCCGAGTTTGATGCGAGTTAGTCGCACGACTTTCTCGCATCAACACCCGGAACGGCCGACCGCTCTCTGACCCGAGTGTGCGGCTGCATGTATTTCTATGCCGCCGCGCACTCGGGTCCGAGAGCGGGCGGCCGTGCCGGGTGTTGATGCGAGAAAGTCATGCGACTAACTCGCATCAAACTCGGCAGTGTGACGCCAGCCTAACGTGTATTTTCACCATCATCTCCTCAGTTTATTCAAGACACATTGAATAGAGAATGTGGTTAATTACAAGCTATATCTAGAATCCCTGGCCTTGTATCACAAAGTGAAATGATGTTACAAACACACCAGACTCATTTAACTTTTTATGATACCTGGCAAGGTAAAATAGATATGCTTTGCACTCCACACCATCCTCTATTCAATATGTGCAATATTAGTAGACAGAGAGACTGGTGGCGAAAATACAAGTCATATATTTGTGTTTTGGACTACACATATCTCCAGGAAAGATACAAGAAACGTGTAATTCCTGGAGTTATGTGTAGTCCAAAACGCAAAGTGTTCGGCGCAGTGTGTGTACGGCGCAGTGTGTGTAGGTGGCGAAAGACACATTAATCAAACCGGATTTACTCAAAGCAGATTTGCACATTTATTTTGTACAACAGGAACCACACATTGGAATTGCCACTGAAGTTTGGGTGGAGATTTGGATTAATTTACTAAAAGCAGATTAGTACATACTTTGTACAACAGGAACCACACATTGGACTTGCCGCTGAAGTTTGGGTGGAGATTTGGATTAATTTACTAAAAGCAGATTAGTACATGCTTTGTACAACAGGAACCACACATTGGAATTGCCACTGAAGTTTGGGTGGAGATTTGGATTAATTTACTAAAAGCAGATTAGTACATACTTTGTTCAACAGGAACCACACATTGGAATTGCCACTGAAGTTTGGGTGGAGATTTGGATACATTTACTAAAAGCAGATTAGTACATACTTTGTACAACAGGAACCACACATTTTTATTGCGAATTACGTTTAGGTGGAGATTTGGATACTCTGGGGGTGTGCAGAGATGAAGAACGGCTGGAAGGGGTTTGAGGGGAAGGTGCGACGAAAGTAGTGGGTGAAGGAAGATCAGACATGGAAGTAGAGGCAGGTTGAGACACATTAGGAGGAGAGGGGGGATGGACAAACAAAGTTTTGGTTTTTTTCTTCTTGGGGGCAGGAGTCCCTTGCATGGAACGACTTCTGTGTGACCGCCTTGAGCAGGTGGACCGTGGCCTTGATACATAAAACAGTGAATGTCGGTCACCTGTTTCATGCTCTGTGGTGTCAGTGGCGGTGGTGGGAGAAGGAGAAGTGGTGGCGGTGCTCAAAGGAGGACAAGTGGTGGCGGTGTTCCAAGGAGAAGTAGCATCTGTGCACCTAAACTGTTGCTGAATGGTGGCGGTACTCCTAGACGGAGAAGTGGCATCTGTGCTCCTAAAGTGTTGCTGAGTGGTGGCTGTACTACTAGACGGAGAAGTGGCATCTGTGCTCCTAAACTGTTGCTGAGTGGTGGCGGTACTCCTAGCGGGAGAAGTGGCATCTGTGCTCCTAAACTGTTGCTGAGTGGTGGCGGTACTCCTGGAATGAGAAGTGGGGGCGGTAGCCCAAGCAGGTACTGCGGTGGCGTGAGTCCAAGACTGCGGACCAGTGTCTGTGGTGGTGGTGCTCCAGACAGGAGCAGCGCTTGCCATGGTGGTGGCGACGGTGGAGTGTCCAGCAGTACTCGGACTTGTGGTGGTGTAGTGGTGACTCGGAATACTGGTGGCCGTGCAGTGGTATGCAGCAGAAGTCGGTAGTGATGTGTGGCGAATCAGTGGTGGCACAGTTGGATATGCAACCACTGACTGCTGCACGTACCGATTCTGCTGCATAGCCTGCAAGTAAGCAGTGTTGCAGGCCTGCAACACACTCAGCTGTTGCTCAGGAGTAAGGTGTTCCGCCATGACCCATTCAATTTTACTGAAAAAATGGTGCGCTGTTCTGTTGAGGTCGGCCTCCAGGCGATCAAGCCGCTGTTCGACACATCTGAAGCGGTGATCCATGTGGGTAAAACCCCGTTCCATTAGTGAAAAACCGCTTTCCACTGTGCCTGACATCGACTTCATATTGCCATGAAAGGCCTCGCTCAAGTGCATGAACTCGGGCAAGACATTCCTCTCCAAGTGCCCGCATAACCAGTAGCAGAGACCTGGGAGAGGGGAACACCTGATGGACCAGCTTCCTGGTCACCAGCTGTCCATGTTGCTGACCTGCAAGTTGCTTCCTGGCTGTCAGATGGCTGGGACGGGTCCAAGGTCGTCCGAGGAAGGACCGCTTCAGGGACAGGCTGCATGGTGCTGCTCCAGGTGCTGTGGAAAGAAAGAAAAACATTACTATAATGCTTTTCCAAGAAGCATCAGCTGTGGAATAGAAAAGCACTGATTATGAAAAATAAAAAATATTTGTAAAACTTACGCTCTGCTGGCAAGGACCGGTCTCAGGAACGCCAACTCGCGATAGTAGCGATATTTCCTTCTGGCCCTTGCTGCTGAACCACTGCGAACCTGTCCCTCTGCACGAACATCAGTGTTGAAGTGGTCCTTCATCGAGCGCCATCGTGTGCGGACTTTGTTCACTGTAGGAAAAAAAAAAAAAATTTTACAATGCAGTCAGGGCAAAATCTGTGTCATCACACACACCTGAGTTAAAATGGCAAACAGTCAATGCAGCATAAAAAAAAACATACACAGCATAGCAATAGAATACACAATGCAGTCACTGTTGAACCAGATGACACTGTTGGGTTTGCAGGTAGAATATATCTACCAGCAAACCCATCAGTGCCATCTGGAACAAGAGTGAATGCAGCATAAAAAAAACAATAGAATGCACAACATAGCCATAGCATACACAGGGCAGTCACTATTGAACCAGATGACACTGTTGGGTTTGCAGGTAGAATATATCTACCAGCAAACCCATCAGTGCCCTCTGGAACAAGAGTGAATGCAGCATAAAAAACCAATAGAATGCACAACATAGCAATAGCATACACAGGGCAGTCACTGTTGAACCAGATGATACTGTTGGGTTTGCAGGTAGAATATATCTACCAGCAAACCCATCAGTGCCATCTGGACCAAGAGTGAATGCAGCATAAAAAACCAATAGAATGCACAACATAGCAATAGCATACACAGGGCAGTCACTGTTGAACCAGATGATACTGTTGGGTTTGCAGGTAGAATATATCTACCTGCAAACCCATCAGTGCCATCTGGACCAAGAGTGAATGCAGCATAAAAAAACCAATAGAATGCACAACATAGCAATAGCATACACAGGGCAGTCACTGTTAAACCAGATGACACTGTTGGGTTTGCAGGTAGAATATATCTACCAGCAAACCCATCAGTGCCATCTGGAACAAGAGTGACTGCGGCATTACAGAGAATGAAAATACTTACTAAACGCCTTTTTGAGGTTTGGAAAGGCGCTGTCCCAGCCATCCCGCAACGCTGCGGCCACCTCGTTCCATAGCCGCCGGTTCACCACATTGTTCTTGTACTGCGGATCACAGCTGTCCCACAACGGGATACGCTCCTGGACCTGGTAGATGAGGGCCTCGTTGTCCACATATAGGTCCTCTTCCCGTTGTGGAACCTAGAAAAAACAAAAAAAAACATTAAAATGTTGTATATATTTCAGAACTAAAAAAAGATGGAAAAAAAAATAGACATTCAAAGGCTATATACTTACATTCCGTCTCGCCACAGGGACTTGACTCGGCTGAGACTGCTCCTGCTGTGACTCCTCAATGTCCGTGTCCGACGATGTCTGAAAAAATTTTAGCCATTTGTAGATTCAGCAGCTATACTTACCCAAAGACAGGAAGATACTCACATCACGCTCTGCTTGGTCCAGTTCTTGCCGGGATGGGGAATATTGGGATCCAGAAGAAGACATGCTGCAATAAAAAAAAAATACAAAGCATGAGTACATCTTTTTACATTGGAAAGGACAGGCAGTCATTTGGTTCAAGAATACTCACATTCTTGAACTTTGGATCTGCCTTGGCTGTTTCTCACACGTAGTTTAGTAGAGGTCCACGCTGTTTTTGCAGGGTGTAGTAGGGGTCCAGGAGCAGTGTCTCCAGGCAGTGTATTAGAGTCCAGGCTGGATCTTCAGGCTTTTGTAGGGGTCCAGGATGGATCTTCCAGTCTCTTATCAGCATGCAGTGTCTCCAGGCAGTCTGAGTAGGGGTCTGTCTGGCACTGAAGACACCTTCCTTTATCTCCTCCCCTCACAAACAATGTATCTTGTGTAGGGGGTGTTTTAGACAAGTGTCTAGACATTGTTTACTCTAAGATCGCGTGCGCACACAAGCGCTGACGAGCGCACAGCCACGCGCCCGCCAGCGCCCCCATAGACAGCAATGTTATTTTTTTGCGCATAGCACGCGCTTTTTTAAAGTGGTGGGCTGGAAAAAAAATGCAACATGTAGCGTCTAGCGCGTCTGGGCGCACACCTGGAAAATGCGCTGCGCACGCCAAACGCTGATGAGCGCGTGCAAGCGCTAGACCCTGCACCCGCCATGTTAATGATAGGGGAACATTGCGCATGCGACCGATGACGCTCGATGCGCTGCACGATAAAACGCAAGTGTGAAAGTAGCCTAACACACACGCTCACAGGCTCAGTTTGGATTACACCACAATATGAAAAGCAGAAAAAGTGTACTGTATCAGTAACGTACAGCTGTATACAGTGCTGGGGTAATTTTAAATCTCTGTATATATTTCAGGAGTAACACACACGCTCACAGGCTCAGTATGGAGTAGACCAGAATATGAAAAGCATAAAAAGTGTACTGTATCAGTAGCGTACAGCTGTATACAGTGTTGGGGTAATTTTAAATCTCCGTATATATTTCAGGAGTAACATACACGCTCACAGGCTCAGTTTGGATGACACCACAATATGAAAAGCAGAAAAAGTGTACTGTATCAGTAATGTACAGCTGTATACAGTGCTGGGGTAATTTTAAATCTCCGTATATATTTCAGGAGTAACACACACGCTAATAGGCTCAGTTTCGATTACACCACAATATGAAAAGCAGAAAAAGTGTACTGTATCAGTATGCTGAAAAATTGCCCAAGAGACACACAAACCATGGCATGACACACTCCAATTGCACTGTTTAGCGTAAGGCACACTCCCAGAGACCCAGAAAAGCTGTTTCATGCCTGCATTTTCTGCTAACAGATAAGACATTTTCTTCTTTTAGTTTTTTGGTGCTTGCAGTTTAGTTCAGCCACTGTTGTTTGTTCATTTGCCTTTTCCAGTTTTTTCAGTGGTTGCTGTTTAGTTTTTGTTACACCAGAGAACTAATTTAGGTGGTAGAGGTCGTGTGATCTCAGGTGTTTTTGTAATTAGTAGAGTTGGTACTTTTCAGGGTTTTTTGGGATTGTAGTAAGTGCCTTTCCTATCCTTTTCTATCTAGACAGATTGGGCCCCAGCGTTTGCTCATTCTATTTTCTGTCTGTGTCTGTATTTCCTCTCGTTTAACCGCCATTACATGTTTGGGGGCTTCCTATGTTCTTTGGGGATCTGCTCCGGGGCAGATAGCTTTCCTTTTTCTATCTTTAGGTGTAGTTAGCTTCTCAGGCTGTGACGAGGCGTCTAGGACCAACGTAGGAACGCTCCACGGCTGCCTTTAGTTGTGGTGGTTAGTCAGGGTACTGCAATCCCATAGATTCCAACCTCTCTGGTGTATTGCCTTTTTTGCCTGCTCTCCTCAGCTACCAAATCATAACACTTATGTAATTGAATTGGTTAAAAACTAATGTCCATTCTCGAGTTTTTCTCCTCACTGCCAGATTTGATGATCCTGTCCAAGAGCCCCAGATGACACCAACCTCTGTGTAGCTAGAGGGAAAGCCTGTTTGGATCCACGTATCGCATTGCAAGGAAGCTCCCGTACCAGGAGAGACACCTAAGCCATGAAGGATGTCGTGGATGCTCTGACTGACCAGACAGATGACCTACTTGATGAGTTCAAGGCCAGAGACCAAGTTAAAGCAGGATTTGAGTCACTGTTGCCACTAGTAACTATAAACAAAAATGTTGATTGGATAAATTACATCTATTATAACCAGCAGAGATTTGTTAACTTCACCATAGATGCTGTAAAAGGTTTGGCAGCACAGTTAGGCCCCACTTCCATTATGGCATTCCAGAATAGAATGGCTTTGGATATGATTCTAGCTGAGAAAGGAGGTGTTTACAAAATGATCAAAGACACCTGTTGCACCCACATCCCAGACAACACTGGCCCAAATGGTAAAGTCACAATGGCAATACAGAAACTTAATGAGTTATCAGAGGAACTGAAACAGAACTCAGGTGTCACTGACCCATGGGATCGATACTTTGGGTGGATGAGTGGGTGGCAGAAAATGTTGGCACAGGTTGAGACAGCCATTATGGGGGTTCTCATTTTTGCATTAATTACTGGTTGTTGTGTAATTCCTTGTATCCGCAGGATAATGGAAAAAACTGTTCAGGAGACAACCAATTTGATGCCACTCACCATCTTGGACCTCGCACCAGTCCGGATGGAACTGCCTGGCTTGACCAGATCTCCGAACTACCTCCAGACTGAGAATACACATCCTTGATGAAACATCCTATCAAATAAAGAGACTATGATTGCAAACACATAAACCCCCGACAGGGACAGTCCTCCTGACCGCCCATTTGCGAAAAGTCTATATTCGGTGGGGGAGACATGCGCTAGGGGTGTCTCAACTCGCAGGCAGAACAAAAGAGTTGCAGCTCTTGGGCCAGGAGCAGGTTTTTTAGGGCAAGTGGTATCTAAGGGGGACTGTCATGGAAATATATATGTATTCCATATATTCAAAGTATATTCACATATATGTATTCACAATTCACAGTTAGATAGATCTCACTTGCTAAAAAACCCTGTGCTCACATATTTCTAGGCCAGCTATAATCAGTCGTTTTAAAGAAATCTGGCCTTCATAAGGCCTTCATAAGGAACAAGATCATGAAGTCTTATTAGCTATCTGTTGTTTACCTTACAGTCATGCAAGACAACTAGGTCAAAAGAATATAAAACAATAATTCTGCAACTTCAGCTCTTTTTATCATGATTATCATAATTATCATATTTACACTAGAACAGCCAATAATCTAGCAGCTTTTAATTGTATGTTAATTGACTAACCAGCCCCTTTTTGTAAATGTATAAAACCTTGAATGAATAATAAATGTATGTTTTTGACGAACTGTTATACTGACACTTGCGTTGTGGACAGTTTTCATTTCGTTCTGAGCGCTCAAAGAAGACATTAAATAGAGATTTGGACATGGCAAGCAGCAAACACGGAAGGATATTTTTATCGTAATTAAATTTCCATATCACTGGCTCTACAAACTTCTTCAGTAAAGATTTGTGGAATACGTTGTGAATTTTGAATGTTCCTGGAAGAAGCAAACGGAAGGAAACGGGATTAAGAATTTCCAAGATCTTATAAGGTCCAATGAACCTTGGCTTACATTTTGGAGACGCGACCCTCATAGGGCTATTTTTTGAGGACATCCAAACCAAGTCACCCACTTTAAATCGAGGACCATCATTCCTATCCCTATTGGCAAACCGCTGGGCCTTCTCCTGAGAGAGAGACAGCTTATCCACTACTTGATCCCAAATCAACTGCATTCTCTCCACAATAGAGTCAACACCAGAACAGAAGGAAGCCTCCATCTGCCCTGAAGAAAATTGAGGATGAAACCCGAAATTGCAGAAAAATGGAGATATCAAGGTGGCAGAACTAGCCCTATTATTCAAGGCAAACTCAGCCAAAGGCAAAAAAGAGACCCAGTCATATTGATCAGCAGACACAAAACATCTCAAATAAGTCTCCAAGGTCTGGTTTGTTCTCTCAGTTTGTCCATTGGTCTGAGGGTGGAACGCAGAGGAAAAAGACAGCTGAACTCCCAGTTTGGAACAAAATGTCCTCCAAAATCTCTAAACAAACTGGACTCCTCTTTCAGACACAATGTTCTCTGGAACGCCGTGCAACCGAACCACCTGTTGAATAAACAAGGGCACCAACTCAGAAGAGGATGGCAACTTAGGTAGTGGCACAAGATGTATAATCTTGGAAAACCCATAACAGATTACCCAAATAACGGTCATTCTCTGAGAGACAGGGAGGTCGGAAATAAAATCCATAGAGATATGGGTCCATGGCCTCTTGGGCACAGGCAATGGCATTAACAAACCACTAGAGTGAGAGCAAGGTTTGGACTGAGAACAAGTTCCACAGGAATGCACAAAGTCCCTGACGTCATGAGACAAAGTGGGCCACCAAAAGGACCAACTCACCAAATCTCTGGTACCAAAATACCAGGATGGTCAGCCAACGTGGAGCAATGAATCTCAGACATCACATTCTTCCTCCACTGATCTGGGACAAAAAATTTCCCAACAGAGCAGCATTCAGGTTTATCCTCCTGAAATTACTCCAGGGCCAGTCTCAAATCAGGTGAGATAGCAGAAAGAACCACACACTCCTGCAGAATAACAGCAGGCTCAGTTACCTCAGGATAATCCGCAAAGAAACTCCTCGATAGGGCATCCGCCTTAACATTCTTAGTGCCCGGGAGAAAAGAGACCACAAAATTGAAACGTGTGAAAAACAAGGCCCACCTGGCTTGTCTAGGATTAAGTAGCTTTGCCGATTCAAGATAAATCAGGTTCTTGTGATCCGTGAGGACCACCACCTGATGTTTGGCTCCTTCCAGCCAATGTCTCCACTCTTCAAAAGCCCACTTCATAGCCAATAACTCCCGATTTCCCACATCATAATTATGCTCCGCTGGGGAAAATTTTTGAGAGAAAATGACACAAGGGTTACTCTTAGAAGTCTCCGGATCAATTTGGGACAAAGCGGCTCCTGCACCAATCTCAGAAGCATCAACCTCCACCTATAATGGTAGAGAAGCATCAGGTTGCCGCAGAACAGGGGCAGAAGTGAATCTCCGCTTAAGCTCCTGAAATGCAGAAACTGCCTCAGGAGACCAATTCACTACATCAGAACCCTTTTTGGTCAAATCAGTCAGTGGTTTCACAATAGTAGAGAAGTTACCTATAAATTTACGATAAAAATTAGCAAAACCCAAAAATCTCTGAAGAGCCTTCAATGTAGTGGGCTGAACCCAATCACAAATGGCCTGAACTTTGACCGGGTCCATTTCAATAACAGACGGAGACAAAATGAATCCCAGAAAATAAACCTTCTGTACGCCAAACAGACATTTTGATCCCTTCACATACAATGCATTTTCTCTCAAAATCCGGAATACAGTCCGAACATGTTCCACATGAGAATCCCAGTCATTGGAAAAAATCAAGATATCGTCCAAATAAACTATCAGAAATTTATTCACGAAATCCCGGAAAATATCGTTCATAAAGGATTGGAAGACAGAAGGGGCATTAGTGAGCCCAAAAGGCATCACTAGGTACTCAAAATGCCCCTCTGGGGTATTAAACGCCGTTTTCCATTCATTACAGTGGTTGATGCAAATAAGATTATACGCCCCCCTGAGGTCAAGCTTGGCAAACCAACTAGCACCTTTCACTCTGGAAAATAGATCAGAAATCAAGGGAAACGGATATTGATATTTAATAGTGATCTTATTCAGGAGACGATAGTCAATACACGGCCTCAATGAGCCATCCTACTTGGCCACAAAGAAAAAGCCGGCACCCAAGGGTGAAGAGGATGGTCTGATATGACCTTCTCTAAAGACTCTTTGATATAAGTTTGCATAGCATCATGCTCAGGTACAGATAAATTAAAGAGCAGACCCTTGGGAAATTTACAACCGGGTACTAAGTCAATAGCGCAATCATAACTCCTAAGAGGAGGTAAGGATGCAGACTTACTCTCACTAAACACATCAGAAAAATCAGTCAAATAGTCAGGGACATCTTGAGACTGGGGAGAGGCAGAAAAAACAGGAGTGTCATTACGAACACATTGACAACCCCAACTGACCACAGACACAGACTTCCAATCCAAAACAGGATTATGAGTCTGTAGCTAAGGAAAACCCAGTACAATAATGTCATGTAAATTATGTAACACCAAAAATTTGCAATTCTCTTGGTGGTACGGGTCAACCCGCATTATCACCTGGGTAGAAACTGGGGTTTATTCTCCGCCAAAGGGATAGAATCAATGCCCAGCAAAGGAATAGACTTCCGCAGGGGTATCATAGGAAAACCACAACGTTTGGCAAAATCAAAATCCATCAGGTTTTTAGCTGCTCCTGAATCAACTCGCGAGATGCTACGTCATCGGGATGATTGCCGCAAAGGACTCCTGGGAACGAAACTTGCCGGGAGCGTCGCTGAGAGGCGGGAAAGCTGCGTGGGACGCCGGAAGGTGAGAATATCATTATTTATTATTTTTTTTATTATTTTAACATTAGATCTTTTTACTATTGATGCGACATAGGCGGCATCAATAGTAAAAAGTTGGTCACACGAGTCAAACACTTGTTTGACTCGTGTGACCACCCTGTCAGATAGCTTGTAAAACGCTAGCGTTCTGCAAGCTAATTCCGCTTGCAAAACGCTAGTGTTTAGCGGGAATACGCATACCTATAATATACGGATTTCCCGCGGCAGGGAGGTGCGGAATTGCCGCGGAAATTTCCATGGCAATGAAGCAACGTGTGCACATAGCCTTACAGTCTCTGCCAGACCCTTCCGAAAAAGAGCTGCCAGAGCTTCATCATTTCATTCAGTAAGGACTGCCCACTTTCGGAATTTCTGACAGTACAGCTCAGCGGCTTCATGACCCTGATTCAGTGTCAACAAAGTTTTTTCAACTTGATCAGTAACATTAGGTTCATCGTACAATAACCCCAGAGCCTGAAAAAACACATCAACATCATTCAAAACAGGATCCCCAGGTGTCAGGGAAAATGCCCAATCCTGAGGGTCGCCGTGCAACAGGGAGATGACAATTTGAACTTGCTGCGTTACGTTCCCTGAGGATTTAGGCTTCAAAGCAAAAAACAACTTACAGTTATTTTTTAAATTCAAAAATTTAGACCGATCCCCAAAAATAAATCCGGCAGAGGGATCCTAGGTTCCTCAGCAGGCAACCCAGCAAGATAGATAGCAACACTCCGAACTTCTGCAGCAAGCTGCTCCACACGATCGGACAAATGCTTGACCTCCATTGGGGAAAAAATTCTTCCTCAGCCCCCAGAGAAAAAAGATGGAAAAAATGTAACAGACAAAAAAAAAAAATTCTGACAACTCTGGCAACTTTTTTTTCTTTTTACTATTTTTTTTCCGTTCTGTTGTGTACCGTAGAATTTCAGTATGGCCGGAGATTGTTATGTTTTGGTAGCTGAGTTGGCAGGAGCAAAAAACCACATCGGCAGCCTAACACCAGAGAGGTTGGAAACTAATAGGTTGCAGACCCCTAAACTAACAGCACAACTAGAAGCAGCCGTGGGACGTTCCTACGGTGCCCTAGACGCCTCGTCACATCCAGAGAGATAGCTATATCTGAAGATTGAAAGAGGAAAGCTAACTGCCCCGGAGTAGACCCCAAAAGAATAGGAAGCCCCCAGACATATAATGGCGGTTAGACAAGATGAAAACACGAACACAGACAGAAAATAGATTGAGCAAATGCTGGGGCCCAAAACTGTCTAGATAGGACAGCACAGGAGAGAATACTGTCTGCAAAACAGAAAAACCCTAGGAAAAACTCCAACACTTCTGAATCCAAAAATACTGAGACCACACGGTCTCAACCACCTGCAGTACAGACCAAAAGTTTGGACACACCTTCTCATTCAAAGATTTTTCTGTATTTTCATGGCTATGAAAATTGTAGAGTCACACTGAAGGCATCAAAACTATGAATTAACACATGTGGAATTATACGTTACACTTTGCAAAAAAGTGTGAAACAACTGAAAATATGTCTTATATTCTAGGTTCTTCAAAGTAGCCACCTTTTGCTTTGATTACTGCTTTGCACGCAGAAAAGGTGAACGGATGGATTCTACATGCCTAGTTCCCACCATGAAGCATGGAGGAGGAGGTGTGGTGGTGTGGGGGTGCCTTGCTGGTGACACTGTTGGGGATTTATTCAAAATTGAAGGCATAGTGAACCAGAATGGCTACTACAGCATCTTGCAATAGCATGCTATTTCATCCGGTTTGCGTTTAGTTGGACCATCATTTGTTTTTCAACAGGACAATGACCCCAAACACACCTCCAGACTTTGTAAGGGCTATTTGACCAAGAAAGAGAGTGTTGGGGTGCTACGCCAGATGACCTGGCCTCCACAGTCACCAGACCTGAACCCAATTAAGATTGTTTGGGGTGAGCTGGACCGCTCATCGCTTCAATTGTGAATGAATTCCCAACAGTGTCACCAGCAAAGCACCCCCACACCACCACAGCACCTCCTCCATGCTTCACGGTGGGAACCAGGCATGTAGAGTCCAGCTGTTCACCTTTTCTGCGTGCAAAGCAGTAATCAAAGCAAAAAGGGGCTACTTTGAAGAACCTAGAATATAAGACATATTTTCAGTTGTTTCACACTTTTTTGTAAAGTGTAATGTATAATTCCACATGTGTTAATTCATAGTTTTTATTGCCTTCAGTGTGATTCTACAATTTTCATAGTCATGAAAATACAGAAAAATCTTTGAATGACAAGGTGTGTCCAAACTTTTGGTCTGTACTGTATATCAGATCTCTGATGTGGACACGTAGCTACCCAGCAGAAAAATATCACAAGAACTGAGCAAATGAACAAATACAAAAAACGAACGGAGGCCAGCCAAAGCCCCCAAAGGGGACCCAGCTGAAGACTAAAAGCAATGCAGAAAAAAGCAAGGAAAATCAAACCACAGTAAAAAAAAACTGAAAGCGACTAATCTGAAGGCAAGCAGGAGACAGCAGAAAAGCAGCTGAATTCCAAACTAGACCAGGAAGAACAATTGATCACCAGTAAGGATCATGGGAGGTCAGTTCACTTATATCAGGCCAGTCCATCCCACCTGATAACCAATCATTAATTGCAGGTGTGGAATCTTTGCTGTTCAACATAGGTTCAATACCCTCAGCAACCACCAGAGGGAGCTTCAGCTTTGAAGTCGTCTCCAACATGTTCACAACAGATTGCACCACAATATGAAAAGCAGAAAAAGTGTAATTTATCAGTAGCGTACAGCTGTATACAGTGCTGGGGTAATTTTAAATCTCCATATATATTTCAGGAGTAACACACATGCTCACAGGCTCAGTATGGAGTAGACCAGAATATGAAAAGCATAAAAAGTGTAATGTATCAGTAGCGTACCGCTGTATACAGTGTTAGGGTAATTTGAAATCTCCGTATATATTTCAGGAGTAACACACATGCTCACAGGCTCAGTATGGATTACACCACAATATGAAAAGTATAAAAAGTGTACTTTATCACTAGCGTACAGCTGTATACAGTGCTGGGGTAATTTTAAATCTCCGTATATATTTCAGGAGTAACACACACGGTTACAGGCTCAATTTGGATTAAACCACAATATGAAAAGCATAAAAAGTGCACTGTATCAGTAGCGTACAGCTGTATACAGTGTTAGAGTAATTTTATATCTCCCTATATGTTTCAGGAGTAACACACACAGTCACAGGCTCAGTATGGATAACACCACAATATGATAAGCATAAAAAGTTCACTGTATCAGTAGCGTACAGTTGTATACAGTGTTGAGGTAATTTTAAATCTCCGTATATATTTCAGGAGTAACACACACATGCTCTCTCAGTATGGATTTTACCATAATACAGAAGGCAGAAAAACGGTACTGTATCAGAAGATACCAGCTGTATACAGTTTTGGGGAAAAATTAAATCTCTGTATATGAGTCACCCTCCAGAGCAATGGGAACTCGGATCTGAGCCTATGGACTACAATGGGGGATGTCACGGCGACACAGCTCAGTCCGTGGATCTGGTGCTCATCCTTTAATGTGGGATATTTACAGGTGAATGGATTATTGGAATGGGGTTTCGTGACGCCACCTGTGGTACCTGGTCAGGGTGACCAGCGCTGCTATGCAGATCCACTGAAGGGTTAATATTGTGCAGCTAGATGTTAAGCCTTCCACAGGTAAGGCTGAGTCCTTCAGGGCAGAGTAATGGGTAGGGATGCAGGACAGACGGGAACCCGGCAGTGAGGGGTAATAAGGTAGACAACACACAAGTCACTTGGTACCTTTACTGAAGATGTTGCAGGCACTCCCCGGAGCACTATAGGGTGAAGGGTGCACATCCATATTCTTCCACTGAGTAGGTGTGTGGCCTCCCGTTCCTTGTCTTTTTGTGATAAAGTCCTGGCCTGCTTGTAGCTGGGCCTAACTTGGTCTACATCCTGCACCTGGCTGACCTTGTGATTGGGCCTTCTCTGTTGTGAACCTGCTTCTGAACCCATGCAGTTTGAAGAGTGGAGACATTGGCTGGAGGGAGCCAAACATCAGGTGGTGGTCCTTACGGACCATAAGAATCTGGTTTATCTGGAATCTGCCAAGCGACTTAATCCTAGACAGGCCAGGTGGGCCTTGTTTTTCAAAAAAAAGGTTTCCTTTCTTCCTGAAGGTTGTCCCTCTCTCAGGAGAGGGCCCAGCGGTTTGCTAACCGGCATAGGACTGATGGTCCTCGGTTTAAAGTGGGTCCAGAGACCTCTAAAAGTAACCCTTGTGCCTTTTTCTCTCGAAAATTTTCTCCTACTGAACGTAATTATGACGTGGGTAATCGGGAGTTATTGGCCGGTCATCCCGGAATTTTTGGTACCAGAGACTTGGTTAGTCGGTCCTTTTGGTGGCCTACCTTGTCTCGTGATGTCAGGGAATTTGTGCAGTCCTGCAGGACTTGCTCTCGCTCCAAGCCTTGCTCTCGCTCTAGTGGTTTGTTGATGCCATTGCCTGTGCCCAAAGAGATAGAAAAACAAGGCCCACCTGGCCTGTCTAGGATTAAGTCGCTTGGCAGATTCCAGATAAACCAGATTCTTATGGTCCGTAAGGACCACCACCTGATGTTTGGCTCCCTCCAGCCAATGTCTCCACTCTTCAAACTGCATGGGTTCAGAAGCAGGTTCACAACACTTCTCTGGAAGTCCACAGTCTCCGCTTTCAGGGCCCTGCTTGCTGGACTCCGTCCTCCTAGACCGATTACGTATCATAGTTATTAAGGTTGAAGGAAGACTTTAAGTCCATCTAGTTCAACCCATATCCTATCCTAACCTGCCCTAACATGTTGATCCAGAGGAAGGCAAAAAAAAAACCCAAGTGCCAAACAGTAAGCTTCACATTGGGGAAAAAAATTCCTTCCCAACTCCACATACGTCAATCAGACTAGCTCCCTGGATCAACGCAGTATCTAGGAAACTAGTGAATATAGCCTGTAATATTATACTTTTCAAGAAAGGCATCCAGTCCCTTCTTAAATTTTAGTAAGGAATCACTCATTACAACATTAGACGGCAGAGAGTTCCATAGTCTCACTGCTCTTACAGTAAAGAATCTGCATCTGTGATTATGGCTAAACCTTCTTTCCTCCAGACGTAGAGGATGCCCCCTTGTCCCCGTCACAGGTCTAAGAGTAAAAAGATCATTAGAAAGGTCTTTGTACTGTCTCCTCATATATTTATACATTGTAATAAGATCACCCCTAAGCCTTCATTTTTCCAAACTAAATAACCCCAAGTGTAATAACCTGTCTTGGTATTGCAGACCCCCCAGTTCTCTAATAACCTTGGTCGTTCTTCTCTGCACCCGCTCCAGTTCAGCTATGTCTTTCTTATACACCGGAGACCAGAACTGCACACAGTATTCTAAGTGTGGTGGCACCAGTGACTTGTATAGAGGTAAAATTATGTTCTCCTCATGAGCATCTATGCCTCTTTTAATGCATCCCATTATTTTATTTGCCTTGGCAGCAGCTGCCTGACATTGGCCACTAAATGTGAGTTTGTCGTCCACCCATACACCCAGGTCTTTTTCAGTGACAGTTTTGCCCAGTGTTTTAAAATTAAGCACATAATTATACATCTTGTTTGTTCTACCCAAGTGCATGACCTTACATTTATCCCCATTAAAGCTCATTTGCCATTTATCAGCCCAAGCTTCTAGTTTACATAAATCCTCCTGTAATATAAAATTGTCCTCCTCTGTATTTATTACCCTGCAGAGTTTAGTGTCATCTGCAAATATTGAAATACTACTCTGTATGCCCCCTACAAGGTAATTAATAAATATGTTAAAGAGAAGCGGTCCCAATACTGACCCCTGTGGTACCCCACTGCTAACCGTGACCCAGTCCGAGTGTGCTCCATTAATAACCACCCTTTGTTTTCTATCCATGAGCCAGTTCTTAACCCACTTACACATATTTTCCCCTATCCCCATTGTTCTCATTTTATGTATCAATCTTTTGTGTGGCACTGTA